>MNCI01015250.1:65189-80685 GCA_015680685.1 Gnetum montanum
AATTGGGTAAGTGGTAGAGAAACAGGGGAGGGATGATTGATTCCATTTTTAGTTATCTTATTACCTCATGTAGTAGTTGGGCTTGGTTAACATCATTTGTTTAAAAAAAATCATCTTGGCCAATATATATATATATATATATATATATATATAAGCTAGTTATTAGAAAGATCAACCTCTGGTAATTGGTGTTACTCTCACCATCAAAGTTCACATCAACTCTATAGATGTAGTAATGCAGCACAACCAAACCAAGTTCTCATTTTATAAGGTAGGCATGATCCAAATCCAAACCTACTATGTATCTACGACTTTGTCTAAATAAAAATGAATCTCATAGAAATAATTCCATAATGTAGGAATAATCCTACATTAAAAGGGCCATGAAAAAGTATATAATATAAATGAATGACTTTTCTACATTGATAAATTGAATGAGACCTTTTTTGATTAAAAGCCATCTAACTATGGATCATGATTTTCAATTGATTTTGATGGTGATTCAGCCACAGTAATTACTAAAGTTCAAGTTCAAGTAATTTTTTTCACTTAATCTTCATCAAAATATTTCCAAACTCTATAGACATAGTAATGGATAATAACCAAACCAAGCTCTCATTTCTTATCATTGAAAAAATAATATCTAGTAAGATGGAGACATAATGCCCATCACCCATCTCGAATTTGATAGAAATAATTCTGTAATGCAAGAATAATCCCATATTGAAAAGGCCAATACAAAGTAAAGAATATAAATAAATGACTTTTCCATATTGATAAATTGAATAAGAATTTTTTTGATTAAGAACCAACTATGAATCATGATTTACATCAAATTTTGATGGTGATTTAGCTACACTAATTATTAAATATTAAGCTCTAGTAATTACTATCACTCAGTCACCATCAAAATCCACCCAATCTCTATAGATGTAGTAACAGAGAACAACCAAATAAAGCTCTTATTTTTTACAATTGAAATAATGATATCCAGTAAGATCCATATCTCATTTTAATTTATCATATATTTTATATTTTAATTTAATTAGTTTTTAAAAATCACATTAAATTATCTCTATACACAAATTCTTATTGCTCTTGAGGCTTTCAAAAACATGAACTCTTCTATGGTAAATCTTAATAGGAGTCTAATATTACACAAAAATAGAGCTATAAAAGCAACATAGGATAAATCCCAAAATTAAATACCAAGCATGATACTATCTAAACCATTAGCTAAGCAAATAAAATAAAATGGAAAGAAATGAACTCACAGAATTAAAACAAAGTAGCCAAACTGATGTCTTTAAAAAGCCATCTTACAAGAATTCTTCAAATGTCTTTTCCCCAATCTTCCTCCTCCTTTTTAGTCTACCTTTGAAGGTCCTTTTATAGTGACCTTAAGGTAGTTACAGTAATCATGAGAAGTTATAGGTCTTACAAATATCTTAGGGATATAAATTTATAACCATACTAGAAGTTATAACTTCCATGGAAATGATGAGAAATTTAAGCTATAATTGCCACGTGCTTACTTGGTAATAAATATCATAAAAGTTATCATATGAGGTTTCAATTTCCATAGAAATAAAAGGAGTCATAGCCAAATGTATTCTTCATATAGGATGTTGTATAAATATCCCATAAATTCTTCTTCTCCATTTTAAATTGAGTTTTTATTTAAGTGAAACCAAGTAAACATATGATTGGCTAATCAAAGAATATAGCATATGCTTAGACTAAGTGTTTAGGTATGTGTGTGTATTCTATGATAATAACCATCACTAGTTTAGGTAACGAACTCATAGTTTGTAGCAACTCACAATTGCAATGTCTCGTTGATAAGCTTTACAAAGGTCATTGTTGCACACATCAATAGAAATGATGCAAGTGTCACGAATGGTAACTTCAAAAAGTTTACCTTGCAGCAATGTAGAATTAAGTTACCCAAATACTAACACACATAGGATTTAATACATCTTGCCATATGTCATCCTTTCTACCCGCAACTACCACAGGTGATGTCATTACAACTGAATCGTAATCAAAGCCCATTTCTAATGTCATTTCAGAAACAAATGGCATTGAGATGAAGACAACAATGGCCTCTATAGGAATAATGAAAGCCATAACGGCAAAAATGGAATGAGCACAAGAACCAGTAGCTAAGGCAACAACAAAGCTTCCACATCATCTTACAATTTTACTTACTATTAGAGCAACAATTGGCAATACTACCATTTGAAATGATTTGTGTTCTTGCTTGTTTAGTTGAAGGTTCATTGGATAATTTCTAGGGACACCCATTTTTTGTATTTATTTCATTTTTTTGTTTTTTTTAAATAGTGGGGTAGGCAAAAGCTCTCGCGTCCATCCATGTTAATCCTACTCTTGCATATTTTACCTCTAACAAATAAAATCAAAATAGAGCAACTGTAGAGTCTTGAGAAATGCTCAAACAATAGCACCCCAACACTATCAAACCTTAGGAAAAATGCAAAGGTTGGATTTCCTTTCATTTCTCTATGTATATCCCTTTCTTGGTAGGCAATTTTTTGAGCACTAGAGGTACACTTGCAGCAGATGAGCAAATCTTTGTAGAACAGAGAACTAAGAACTGAGGAATAATGTTATGAGGGCTTTAATTCTTATTGTTTTCATGTCTTTGCAATGATCTGAACCCATCAACATTGTGGAGGCCACACTAAATGCAGTATCGGTGATGTCATGAGTATTAATGGCAGTGAGTGGCAATGAGTGATGGCACTAGAACCTTTGCTTGATTATTATTATTATTATTAAAAAATTTTGAAACTGTAATGGTATTCCTATAGTACCCCTCTAATGTTTTTTCTTTCCTTGGACTTGGAATTATAAAATCGCTAATATTCAAACTATCTATCGTCATTTGAAATATATATATTTTTGAATTAAACATGTCCACCCAAATATAATGGTTGTGCAATGGGTTTATCGTGGACAATGAATTAAACCTTAGTTAAGGAGAATATGAATAAATAGCATCACTAAATAGAATAGCTAACTAAAGTTGAAACAGGTAAGATTAATAATAATCTTCAAGTGTATATCTCCATATCCCCTTTCTTAAAAATCTTGTGATACTTTTTATATTCCTACTTCATAATATGGCCAAAATGTGCTAGCATTTCATTCTCCTTTTTTACACTTTAGCTAAAAAACATAGACTTTATTGGAAAATTTTCTTTTTACATAGAAATAGAAATCTTTTTTAAGAAAATATCTCATCAAACTGAAGGTTTGATGAAATAAAAACATCATTCCTAATAAAACTTAGGAAACCATACAAACTCAATATCATATAAACTGTTCTATGGGTGAAAAGAGAATAGTTAGAGTAACTCTCTTAGGGATTCTCATATTAAAAGTCCTTTCATATGTTATCTCAGTTGTGATGAATGCTTTTCTTTCCTTTTTTTGCCTAGTTGAAGTGTCATCTTGGTCTTCACCTTTATTTTCCATAAGTGTTTTTGTCTCCTTTGCATCCATTTCTTTAGCTACTAATTTCTAAGGTTCTCCCCAATTAAATGCTTCTATGTCTTGAGACATAAAAGCTTCTTCCCAAAAATCATCTCCACTAGATTTCCTTTGATCTTCAGCTTGCGTATTACATTCATGGAAGCTACCCCAAAGATTGGAATGTATGAAAAGTCTGCCAATGAGAAATCTAAACTCATCTAAAAGCCATAGCAGGAAAGGTCTTTCACTTGATGCTCCATGGATAGTTGCCTTACAATAGGCCCTCAACACATGTTTTGGACAACATCCCATGACATATGGGATAAATGACCTTCTTATTGCTCTTTCTCCAAGAACCATCTTCTTCCTCACACTTAAAGATTTTACTTACTTTCCCCACTCAAGTCTTGAATTGAGAACTGATGCAATCCTAAGCAATCCAAATCTCTTTTTATAGTGTAAAGAAAATTTTAAATTCCCACCAATTTCATTCACCAACTTTACCACTTTGCCAAAATTAATTATCTTTCCATCATCATACAGTAGGCCAATATGAAATTTACTATTTGGTTATTAAAATTAATTCACCACCAAGTAATTATCTAACCATCACTCCCACTTACACACATGACAAGTAACGATTACTAGAGATAATATAAATTAAATAATTTAACTAACACTTTAAATNTATTTTTATTTATACATATAGATTCAAAGTGTGGACAATTGTCCTAAATAATGTTTTATATGCAAAAAATTATATGGAAACTACAACTCTATCCCACCTAGCATTGATAATTTTTATGTATGTCTAGATAATTATTTCCTGATACAAAATGAACAAGTCCATATTACTAAAAATTTATTTGACTTTTTCATATTCCATAATAATACAAGATCATTAATCTTAAAAGTTAGTTTTAGAGCCTTTCTATTGAACCACCTTTTGACTTGAGAAGCATTCTTTAATAAATTATCTTTAGCTTTATCCATTTCAGCTTCTCTTTTGATGAGAAAAGTCATGAAACTTTTGTCTTTATCAGTTTTCTTGCTATATTTTTTGCACAAAATTTGATACCGAACTTACAATCCTACTCATAATTCTTATAGGAAACCCATAGGCTAAGTTATAATTTGAAGTTCTAATATCCTTCTTAAATTTAATATAATCAGTCCATAATGTAGATTGCAAATAATCAATCCAATTTCTTGTATTTCCATCCATTGATATCTTGATGTAGGAAATAAGCTTTTTATTTGTAGATTCAGCTAAGTCATTTCCTTAAGGATAATAATTTGAAGAAGAAAATAGAAAGATAGAATTTTTTCTACACCCATGTTATAAATTCCTTAGATTGAAAAGCATGTCCATCATTGGATACCAACACTTCAATAGATAAAAATTACTTAAAATCTAATCTTCCAAGAACTTAATCACATCTAATATTAAACATTTTCTTAGAGCTTTTGCTTTAGACCATTTAGTAAAATAATCAGTAGTTGGAAGAATCAACTTATGTTCTACTCTCGATGGAGTAATTGTACCAATGAAATCTAAGCCCCATTATTGAAATGGTCTATTTGCTATTACCAATTTTAAAGGAGCTCTAGCTTTTTTACTTTTGTCCCATGAATTTGAGATTTGTAACATCTTTGAATTTTCAAACTAATATCTTGATACATAATAGGCCAATAAAAACCATAACAAAGTATATGTTGCATAGTGTACTTAGGAGATTCATAAAATAAATTGGAATGATCATGAAATTGTTCTAAGATAGGACCAATTTGATCATTGTGAACACATTCCAAAAAAACTCCTTTGAAATCCTTTTTGTATAAAACACCATATTTAATCACAAATTTATTTACCTTTTTAAAGAAAGCTCTATTTTGACTTGTAGCTATTTTTTTTGGAACCTTTCATATATCAAGGAACTCTAGAATTTCATCATACCAATTTCTGTCATGAGTCCTAAGCACACATACTTCATCTTCTCTAGTCATTAACTTGGCTAATCCCATTCCCTGAATGGTTTTGCATATTTTTTTTAAAAAAAAATTGAAACCTTAAAGCTTTATGAGCCACTTTCCTATTTTCATTCTAATTTTATTTTGGGCTAAGAATTGTTTAACTATAGGCTCTATGAGCACGATGTGAACTAATGAGCTTTCCAAATAATACTTGAAATTCTAAAGTGCCTTAATAAGTATGAATGATTATTTCTCTAAGTTTGAAAAATTAAGCTCTAAACCTTTTAATTGATATCCAAAAAATCAAATTAATTCATTTTGTCCTTCATATTTTTGAGTTAAAATGGCAGAAACTAAATCATTTGAAGTAAAAGCATTTAATCAAAAGTGTTCCTTCAATTTTGTTTTTACCAAGTAAGGAGCTTCTTGAATAGCTTTCTTAATTTCTGATAAAGCTTTCTCTGATTTCAGTGTCTTCTCTACTAGGACATCTTTCTTTAGCATATGCATCAGAGGTTTAGTAATTTCAGTGAATCTAGGGATAAACTTCTTAATGAATTTTATCTTTCCAAAGAATGATCTAAGAGACTTTTTACTTGTAGAATACTCAATATTCTGTACTACTTGAATTCAGGAGTTTTCTATAGCAATTTCTTTTTGACAAATTACATGGCCCAGTAAACTTCCATATTTAACTCCAAAGATACATTTCTTAGGATTTAATGAAATACTATACTCATGACATCTATCAAAAAATTGTTGAAGAAGACCAATATGATTTCCTTCCTTTTTGAGAAGATGGTGATATCATCTAAATAAACAACAACAAATTTACCTATTCAACCTTTAAAGGCTAAATCCATTGCTCTTTGAAAAGTAGCTCTAACATTTGACAGTCCAAATGGCATTCTTTGATAAGTGAAAGTTCCCCATTCAGTGATAAACATTGTCTTATATCTATCATCCTTATCTACCATGATTTGATTATAGCTTGAAAAACCATCTAAGAAAGAATATACCTAACAACCTGAAACTTTAATCAACTTTTCATTAATTCTTGGAAGTGTGTATTTATCTTTTTTTGTGGCTTCATTCAAATTTCTAAAGTCCACACAAAGTCTAATATCACCATTCTTCTTTCTTATTGGTACAAGGTTAGCAAGCTATGTCAAATATTAGATTAAATATATGATTCGATCTTGTAATAACTTCTTGATCTCAATGTCCATAACTGGCTCAAATGATGGATTAAATTTTCTTTCTTTTTTCTTAACTATCTTACAACTGTCTATCAAAGGAATCTTTTGTGTCATCACATTTGGTCTAAAAGTTTTAAGATGAACATAAGACCAAGAAAAATTTTCTAGATTATTTTCTAGGAATAATAATAAATTTTTCTTGAAAACTGAATCCTTTTCCTTTGTGACCTTTCACATCTTTGACAACTCAGCAAATCCAAAATCCACTGCTTCATAAGCTTGATCATCTAGGTTCTATACATCCTTTCTAGTGAGAAAATTTTTATTAAACTTGTGTTCATAATCAATCACTTTTTTGGGAATGGAATTTGACCTAAACCTTGATATTATTTAAAGTATGATTTAACCTTCAAATTCTTGTTTATTTCTCAATAATCTAAGCAATTGATCATCATCTTCAAATACTTGTAAATTCTTTATGTTATCTAGTACTAACGACTAATGCTTATTCTCAATCATTACATCTTCATCACTTTTTGAAAGTTTGATTTTGGGTACTTTGATCTACTGGATCTTGTTTATTTTTATTCTTATCTCTTCTACTTGGTTCAAAAACCTTTCTCTTAGTAGATGGATTTAAAATGACATTTGGAGGCCTAGAAGTAGTTAATATTTTTTTTTATCATAGATTATATCCATTTTTCTTATTATTGTTACACTCTTCATCTAATGATATATCTTCTTTAGAACTCAATATAGTAGAGGTATCACTAGATCCATTGTTAGAATATTTTCTTGCATAATGAACACTAGATAGTTCATTATTAGATTCAATATCAAGGAAGTTGGACATGATAAGATCACTTTCATCCTCATCTTCTACTAACCTAGTAACTTGATGTTTATGTTTTCTATTTTTCTTGTTTTTTTTTGAGTTGTAATAATCTCTTCATGATTCAAGTTTAACTATTTTTCTAACTGTATAGCTTCACTAAAGTAGTCATTCAATGTTAACAAGTTTGGACTTCTTCTTAACTAAATTGAAATATTGGGATTCACAACCTTAAGATAAGTATCTCTAAGAATTTTGTCTAATGGCCTATATTTTCTTTAAAACAGCTCACAAATTCATTGAAACTTAATGTTGAAATCTCTAATTATCTCTTTGACTCTTTGCTTAGCTTGTATTAGCCCATAGTACAATTGTTGTTGATCTAATTGATTGCCAAATTAGGCCAAGAAAATACTCTTCATATCATCCCACTTTGTGATACTATTGCTTGGTAAGTTCAAATACCAAATCTAAGCCATATCCTTTAAATTTGCTACAAACAATCTACAAACTTGATCTTCATGTTGAACATTTGCATGAGCCAAAGCTAACTCAAATATGTGAGTGTATTCTTTAGCCAAGTAAACTTTTCTAGGAATAAAAGGTTCAGGAAAATATTTGTAAACTACCTTAGGAATATCATTGTAATTTTAAAAACCTAGAGATGTAACTCTTTGCCAAGGATTTTCCATCCTACTAAAATCCCTTTTGATCATTGAACTCTTATATTTCTTTAACTTTCTCTTATAGACTAATAAACCAAACAAAAGGGGTGATCTTCTTAGCTTTCTAGCCTTTACTCCACTACTTGTTCCAAACTCAAAAACCTTTTTATGTTCTTCTGATGAACAATTAGTTTAAGGATTTCTTTGGAACCTTTGAAATCTTCCAAACTATCAATCTAATTAATCATGAACTAAAAATAGTATCTTACTTCTTAAATCCTTATAGCAACAAAGAACTACTGGTGTGCTAGGATTATCAGGCTTATGAAGTTAGAGGACAAATTTTCAGCCCTCCTTCTAGTGCCAAAAGAACTATTGGCAATAGTTTGGGATTAGACCGCCAACATGGGATGGCCTCACGGTCTCAAGACCTTGGGAATCATGGGATTGAAGGTGTTCTTCAAATAGGGTTTAGGTGTTTGCTGGTCTCTGGCAACATCAAGGCCCAAATAACTCCAAATAAAATTAGTAGTTATGAAACATACTAGACGTGAGTATGTGTTTGTAGTTGCAAATGTTAAAATGGTTGGGGTGATGTATAAAACTATAATTCACTATCATAAAAGAGATTCAGCTAACTTTGTCAAATACTATGAGTTGTTAAAGATTCCTATTTTGTTCAATCACTTAGTCTATATGGTCCTTATAATACCTACTTGTAACAAATAAAATTTTACAAAAATGTTTGAGCACAAATTTTCCAATCTACTCCTAATTTCCCCTAGAGAGAAAGTTCTACAAGAAAACTAGAAATAGAGCAAGATTTAATAGACATAAAAAGAGAAAGAAAAGAAAGCAGATTTATGTGAAATCTAAAATATTTAAGTAAGATAATTTTTTTATGAGAAACTTATTCATCCCTCCCTTCTAAGTTCTCAATCTTCAAGTGGTATCAGAGTTTGGTATACTTTTATTAAACATCTATTCAAAGAGTGAACTATGAAGGGAACATCTTACACAAAGCTACTAATGTTCGATGGGTTTAGCTTTACCTATTGCAGGACAAAAATGTAAGGCTTTCTCAAATCTATGGAGTTTGAAGTATGGGAGTCCATCCTTGAAGGCTACATATTGCCCATTGACAACACAAAAAAAGCCATCAAGCCCCAAAGAAAATGGACTTAAGTTCATGTATGATTTCAAAGCTAAAAATTATTTATATTTTGCTTTGAATAAATTAGAATTTAATAGGATAGCTAGTTTTATAATGGCCAAAGAAATTTGGAAAAGTTTAGAAGCTACATATGAAGGAACGTTAATAGTTAAGCAATCTAAATTGTTAGTTTGGCAAGGTAAGTATGATAAGCTAAAAATGAGAAAAAGAGAAAAGATAAAAGTATATTTCTCTAGAGCAAATGATCTAGGTGTGGCTATTAGGGGCATTGGTAAGGACTTTCCTAAAAGTGATGTCATAACAAAAATGATTAGGACATTACAATCGAAATTTAGATCTAAAGTCACAACAATAGAAGAAATTATAGATTTTTTAGTTTTGAAATTTGAAGAGCTTCAAAGTGCTCTCATTGCTTATAAAATGAACCTCATAAGTGAAGGAGCTATACAAGAAAAGCCCATTGCCCTCAAATCTACCTCCAAAGAAAAGAAACCTACTGAACAAGATGTGGGCAATGAAGAGAAAATAGTTCTTCTCTCAAGAAGGTTGCAAAGGCTTCTAGCAAAAAGAAGTAAGAACTTTACAAATTAGCAAAGATCTAATCAATTCAAAGGTAAAGAAAGAGGTAATAATTTTTCGAGCTCTAATTTTGATTCCTCTTCAATAAAATGTTGGGTATGTGATGGAAGAGGTCATGTGGCCTTTGAAATACCACCAAATTCGAGCTATGGCATCCTAACTACAAATGTTTCTAACTGTTGGAACTACACTCTCCACTATCCCAGAGTGTAGTCAGCCTCTCGTGGAGAGCATAGTCAACACAAAGGCCAGTTTTTCAATTTTTTCTAAGTGTCAGCACAAAGCCAGTGACTACAAATTGGAAGCATAGTCAACCTCTCATGGGGAGCATAGTTAGCAAAAAAGCTAATTTTTAAAATTTTTTCTAAGTGTTGGGAGTACATTCTCCTCCAATTAGGAGTGTAGTCAGCCTCTCATGGAGAGCATAGTCAACAAGGAGGCCAATTTTTTTGCAAATTTTTCTAAGTATGGAACTATACTCTCCCCCAATCCAAAGCATAGTTAGCAAAATGCTTCTTTTTGTATCTCCTTTTTGGCCCCAAAATTGTAACTATGCTCGAGCCCATGCAAGAGCATGGAGAGCGTAGTCTCGGAAAGTAGTCTCCAAGCCTCATTTTTCAAGTACCTTGTAGTCCTCTTGACATACACATGCAGTTGGCAATGTAGTCACAATCTCGCAGTCTCACAGAGTTCGACAGAGCACAACAAAGCATAACATCACCAACCTAATAAAGAGTGTAGTCCCAACCATCCCCTCTGCCACATGGCAACCTTTCAACACTTCACGCTAATCCTAAACCTATAAATAGTTACACCCTCAACATTTTTAGGGTTGGCAAATCTAGGTTGGAAAATTTGAGAATTGGTAGACTGGCAAATCAAAGACTTGACAAACCTACGAAGTGCTTGAGAAAGAAGAAAAGGCATATTGGTAACATTACAGACCACTGCAGACTACCATCATCTACCAAAACACTATAGCCAATGGTACATCCTGATGGCCAACCTGGCAAGCATAGACACCTCAGCGGAATGCTAGTCTTCATGACCAAAACACCCTTGAAACTATGACTACACTTTCAACTGCACCCGTTTTACACTATGTACCTTCTAACCCCTTTATGTGTTAACTATGCTCAACCCCATTTGGATGGTTTTTTGCTTCTCTCTCTACTTCTTCGCACTTTTCACATTTTATTTGCATTTTTTGTTGTTTTAACTCACAGCTATGCTTTGGATGGTAGTCCCCACATGTTAACACCCTCATTTTTGCCAAAAATCTTGACTATGCTCGACCCCACTGACACCATTAACACCGTTGACACTACTTGAACACTTAGCACCATTTCGCATCAGCACTATAGCTAATGATGCTTCACCTCTGTTGCATCTAGTAAGTCCCTATTCAATCAACCAAACCATTGAAGGCATCCCATCTCCACCTCTAGCAAGCCCTTATGTGCACTTGGGGTTAGGCAATGAACTCATGGACCTTGATTTTCTAGCCGCCAGTGTTTTCAATGGCTACACACATAACACTCACTATCATAGACTTAGCAACATTATGAACAACACACAACAACAAACTAGGAATGATCCTTATACTACCCCAAACAAAAGAGTTCCTAGTAAAAACAATACAAACAATCAAATTGGGTCATCCCAAACAAACATTACATAATGACCAAATCCCCCTTCTATACTTAGAAGAACTCCACCTCAACAAGAAGCCAAAGATGAACATAAGGCTTACGATCTAGTTGAGGATTTGAAGAAAATTAACGCCAACATTTCAATGTATGATCTTTTATATTTTAACAAAATGAAAGAGGTGATTTAGAATATAGTTCATATGCCTAAAATTGAAAAAGAAAAATCTCCAATCCTCGAAAGGCAAGTTCACTTCACACAAGGTCCTAACACTATATCAGTACAAAATGTAAACAATTCCATTATGAGCAAGAAAGAGCAACCTCATTTCCTACCAACTTTAATTATTTTAGGAAAGAATGTCCACAATTGTTTGATGGATTCTGGCACAACTATTAGTGTCATGCCACTTAAGGTATGTAAGACTTTAGGAGCACAAATGATACCACAAATGAAAAGTGTGATTCAAATTAATGGATCTAATGTACCTATAGTAGAATCATTAAAAGGAGTGAAAGTAAAACTTAAGAAATACCCTATGTTCACATGTTATATGGATATCTTAGTAGTTGACATGTCACCCACTTACAATGTGCTCTTATCTAGGACTTTTGAAGCCAAGTTTGGGGGCTTCTTTAGGTCAGATTTCTTCAAACTATTAATCCCTATAAAAAAAATCTAAATACATGATCATACCAAGAGAACCTTTCTACAAACAAGTAGTTACAACCTTTGATTAGTGAAATCAATCTTTGAAAAATCAAAACACTAACCTTTATGTTGAAGTTATTGAGGTTGAGCGTAGCAAACATGTTATGAATGACCACATGAGTGAAATTACAAAAAAAAAAAATCCTTTTCCTCATACAAATTCCTCCCAACCCTATCAAACCTCTAGAGAAGATGAAGAAATCTATGAAGATACCTTCCTTCATCATCAACACAATGGAAAGGAATTTCTTCTAGATGATCCCCCACCTTTAGGGGAAGACAAAGACATAAATAAGATATTATCCCTTAAAACCTTAGAAGGTGTGCCAAATTTTGACGACACTTCCTTGGAGCATGTTCCTAGAGAAGCTATGTTCAATGACCTACAAAACCTTAGACCTGTTAGACCTAAGATCAGAACTTATATGAAAGGAAAACTTGATGAACTTCTAGGGTCTAAAATTATTCATCTTACCAAATGTTTAAATTTAGTACCTGATAGAAAATAAATGAGCAAATCAAAATTATGTCTCAATTTTCATAATCTTAATCATCAAAAATTTGTTAAACAAAGGCTTAACAAGAAACATGCAAGTAAAGCCTTTACGATAGAAGATATAGTCCTAAAAAGAGGTAGGGCATTTGGTTGAACCAGTCTTCAAAGTAAGTTCTCTTCTATGTGGTCAAGCCCGTTCCAAGTTACAGATGTCATTAGCCCCAATGTGTACAAAATTGCTAATGTCCAAGGACAAATGTTACATAGGAATTTTAATGCATTTCATCTAAAGCATTTCTACTCAGGTGCCCCATGTGGACACCTAGTAGATCCTTAGTTGCATGTTTTCATTCCCCTCACCATGCACTTCATTTGTATATAGTTGCATTTGCATGTTTTCTTTGCATTTCTATCATCTCTTTCTTAGTGCATTGGTTTTGGTTTTTGCTTTTCAACATAATTTTAATAATCATTATGGTTGTTTGAGTTACTAGGTGTTGGGTCATCATAACACCATTAGAAGATAATGTATAACTAATTCTTTATATGATATATCCTAGTATTATAACCTCCTTTATATTATATATTTTAGTAATGCTAAGATTCTTCCTAATCCATTTCAAGGTTTTAGTTTTATTGGTTAGGTTGGATTATGGAGGATGGGATTTATGCTAGCTTATCATGTAATCATCATGATCATGTGAGTGTAGGATATGTGATATTGGAGAATGGTTAGCTACAATCACTAGGTGACCTTGGAAGACTCCATTTTTCCTCTCATAGGCCCTAGCCCTCAAGGGTGGCCTACATCTAGTTCTCTTTTCATTATATGGTTATCTTAATCATGCTTAGATTAGTATAATTTGCTTTCAAGTTTTAATTTGTCTATGTTTTATAATGTTTTCAATTCTCTATTTATTACATGATTTTAAAATTTCTATGGTTTTGCTATCCTTGCACTTGCATGCAATTTTTAGGTTGGGAGCTAAGTGTTGATGCCAATATCACCCATGCTAACCATAGGGCCATGATCAATAATACAATAATCAATTTCCAAACCCATTGCATAAAATTTTATCCTCAAAAAAATTCAGATAGAATGATCACCTAATGTTCATCTTACCAAAGCATAGCTTAGTATCATATTCATTTTATTAAAGTAAGATACTATAAAGGTAGTAGATGAGCCAAATCCTAATTTATTTGGAGTTGTTGTACCCAATTGAAAAGTAAGTACGTTACCCTCATGATGGTCCAAAAAAAACTACAAATCAACATTGTGGAAATGTTAGTAATTGTTGCCGTATTTTTTGTCTTGTGCTAGGTTAAGATTGTTAAAATTAGCAATTACTATGGTAGCTTGATACACGTGCCAGCAATCTATCAATAGGAAAAATATAGGAAACAAAGATGGATCTTTGCTTGCTAGTACAAAGGAACAACAAATGAAGACGGCAAAAGGCAAGGAATTTCAGACACCTTCCTCCGTCAGGATGGAGAATGTGATGCAGTAATTAACGAGGTGGCAGTGCTGGATAATGGTTAGGAGTTACGTAATGATGTGGGTGGTGGCAATCATGGTGACAGTGGCTAAAGGTTACGTTGATAATGGTAGGAGTTATGGGCGGCATTTCATGGTTTGAGTGGTGCACGTGGTGGAGACGTGGTGAACATGGTAATGAAGACGAGCGGTGGTGGCCATAACGGCCATAGGTGAATGTGGGTATTCAAAGCGGCAAGCCACAGTAGCAATAGTCAGTCTTAAGGACTTAGAAATCATGAAATCTTGGGGGATGGAGCAGCCAAGAAACCAGGCAGCACTTTCCTTCTTCTCTTTTTGGCAGACAACGGTGCATTAGCAATAGCAGGGTGCATGGCGAGCTACAGCAGGCCTCCCCAGCAATTGCGGGAGTCTCTTTTCTCCCTCCCACTTTACGTAGCGGGCAAATGACAGACAACACGTGGCAGGGGCGTCAACATGTTAGAGACGCAACCAAAAGCAAGATGGATCTCTGGTCTTTCTCCCTCTGGCATACGTTGCTTTTCCTCTCTGGCGGGGCATGTGGTAGACACACGGTGCTATGGCAATAAATAGTTAGTAGCAGTAAACAGGTGTGCACAGTGGTGCGATGAGTAGCAAGTGTGGGCGTTGGCAATAGGGCCAACTGGGGGCTTCCTATCAGCAGCAAGTGCACAACAGGAAGCAGACACATGGCACAAACCCATGGCAATGGTAGGTAGAGAGTCTATCCACCTCCCTTTATCCTTGCAAAAGCCACACATCGACACTAGAAAGGTGGCAGTGAGGGTGTAACAACGTTGCCCCGACGTTGCCCGGCACCCCAAGGAATTCACAAAGATCAAATAGATCTGGGGCGAAAGACCTGGGGAATACGCCTCAAACAAGCAAGCATCTCACAAGTGCAAGCAGAAGAGAACCAAGCAAACAAGTACACACACAACCTTGTAGACCACATCGATGGAAGAGGAGACAATGCACCTACAAGGGAAGGTGCCTCACCCCCAGATCCCTCACGATCTGGTACAAGGTGTGGCATGGCACCGCACCAAAACTATCCAGTCTTGGTTGCCTACATATCTACGACCACCGTAGAATCAGGGCCATGTAGTTCTCCACGGAGAAGAGGGAACGAAGAAGACTCAGAGAAGAGAGTAGCAACAGGAGTGTGTCCTATTGCTAGCTTGGTACCACCAAGC
>MNCI01015250.1:85070-110974 GCA_015680685.1 Gnetum montanum
ATCTGGTACAAGGTGTGGCATGGCACCGCACCAAAACTATCCAGTCTTGGTTGCCTACATATCTACGACCGCCGTAGAATCAGGGCCATGTAGTTCTCCACGGAGAAGAGGGAAGGAAGAGGACTCAGAGAAGAGAGTAGCAACAGGAGTGTGTCCTATTGCTAGCTTGGTACCACCAAGCCAGGGTGGGTTTTGTAACACTTGAGAGCCACCTAAGGGTGCCTCAGAGTGTTCCATGGCCCCCAAACCATGGGGAGAGCCCAAGAGAACCACCACTTGGGACATCTCTCACAGAGGGTCTGTTTTTTGGATTTCTTTACTTATATTTAGCAATGAAGACTACCCGGCACACACGCAGGGCACAAGACGTGCAATTTTTCTCTTTGGTAGACTAGGCATACGGTGCGTTGGTGGATGCGTGGAACACTCACTATGGCAGTCCTTGACTAGGGCATGGTGGCAAGCGAGCGGTGTTCAAAGTTGTGGCAAATTGCCGTAGACATTGAGGTTAACCTCTTTCTCATCAAGGGCCAACCAGGGAAACCAACGGGGGCGCTAGTTTTCTTCTTCTTTTTTGGGGGCATAGATAGCAACTTTCTCTTTCTCCCTCTTCACGTAGTAGTCATAGTTTTCTTTCTCAGCAATGGCACCACCGGCAACAAAGGCCAGGAAAAATTTATTTATTTTTAGTTACTTATTGTATTCTTGAATTAAAAACAATCATTCAATTTAAATTCATGATTTTTTAGTTTGGTTTACTATTTTAAAATGCTACATAGCCCTCTACAGCTTAGACTATTCCCGAGTTTCTATACCTATATAGGAGGCACCCTAAGCAATAGTCTCCTCAAACAAGTTTTCCCAGGTGTTGGTGCATCCAAAATTTATGCATCAACAAAAATGAAACATAAATTTCCAAGGATAGATAAGAGATTCAATCAAACTCTCACACACTCAAACAAAGCAATCACACACACATAAAGATGATGATCAAATCATCTTGCTAAGACTCTATCTCTCCTACTCTTCTTTCAACTTCCTAGATTCTTTTAATCAAAATGAAGACCCAAGAGGTCTATTTATATCATTCCCTTTTATCTCTTATCTTCCCTCTTTAAATTCAAAATCTAAATCTTTAAAAACTCATAGGAAATTGTGTAATGTTCGTATGGGATGTCTTGGAGGAGAATGTGAAGTCTCACACCCGAAAATGGTTCGAGTTGTTAACAATGGTAAGGCTTGTATTTTTGTTAGGCTATTGTGGTATTTTGATAAAGGTCTTATATAATTTTTAACATGAAGATTCTTTTTCATTATCATCATACCTTATTCTTGAGTTAACATGATTTCTCTTATGCCATTGGCCTCTATCATGAAGTAAAGTTTTATCTCTCTTCAATTTTATCATTAAAGCAAGGAAACCTACACACATCCATTGCAATCAATTTAGTTGTTAAAAAATCCTATCCAATGTCAAATGCCTTCCTCTCTTTTTAAATTTCTTCGGTGCAGGATTGCAAAGAATGAAAAATAATTCCAGTAAGGCTTTAAAAGCCTATGAAATTTTTGGTTCAAGACTTTTCCCTATCTTAAGATCTTGGCAATAACCACATCATATGTTAAGCTACTGTACATCAGAATGATCGTTTACAACCAACATGATATTTTTCCTGCTGCCTGAGCTGCCAACTACTCGTTGTCTTGCAGTGCTGCAACACTGTTCAATTTTTATGCACAATGTATACTACCGTTCCCATCAAATATAGACTCCTTTTTATTTCTTTCCAATTTTATTTTTAATGATAACTAAAGATCTAAACGTTAAAACTGCATTGAAAAGTCGGGGAGAAAGCAGAGCATCATATCACAATTTGCAGCAGAAAGCTTGAATAATTTGTCTTTCCCTACGTACCGAAGAATTAAAAATATTACATTTTAGTATTTCATCAAAGTGCCCTAAATATGCAAAATACGAAAAGAGAAGAAAAAAGAACACAAAAAGGTCTTACTGAAGGGCTCACGAAAAAAGTATAATTTAGCATACGGGAAACCATTGATAACCACCTTGCGAAGCTAATACCAGAGCATATGGGAAACAAATCGTACAAATTTTTAAAAACATTGCTAAATCTAAAAACTACAAAAAAAAAATTAATAAACAAAAGAATGCAGCTACACGTCTGATACCATATCATTTGAGTTCATGATATTCCTCAGCCACCTAAACATACAAACCTTATAAATTTAAGATAGCAGGATTTACCATTTTTAGAGTCCATGGCATCTTCCATGGTTCAAGCAATGGTAAAAAAAAGGTTCAAACCATTCCAACCACTATAAAGTTGAAAGATTCATTGTCAAATGTTGAAGCAACTTAAGTTCAAACTAATGTGGATACTCTACAATCAAAGTTGGATTATTTTAAATAAAAATAACAAGAAGCTTAGAAGTAGTTATTAAGAAAATGCATGAAGATGAAAAAAAAACATGATAATATTTAGAATCCTTGAATTGTGGGAATTCCTAGAGAATAGGGTGAGGATCTTTTGCATGTCATGTTGAATTTCTTTATACAACAAATGCACATTTCTTTTACCTTGATGATTAGCACAAATAGACTTGGTCCTAAGGGAGAAAAACTTGGGTAGATTCTTTTTAAGTTTGTTGACTGACATGGAAGAAATAAGGTTTGGAATAACAAAAGTATCTTGAAGGGGTAGAAGATTTGGCTTAATGAAGACTTGAACAGAGAAGAGTACACAAAAAAGAAGTAAGAATGACAAAAGGTTAAACAAGCTTGTGCTAAAGGTAAAATTGCTTACTTCAACTATAAATATGTTGCAATCATCAAAGAAAGGGCAAATCCCACAAAATAGGGATTTTTTTCTATTAAATGAAATTTCCTTCATGTTGAAAGTTCATTGGCTAATAAAGTTGCTACTTTAGATATTAGTCATTTTTTCAATAATTTTGACATGTTTATTTTTGTTGAAACTTGGGAAGAAGAAAATTCTCTAGTTGCATCTATTCTAGACAATCATATCATTTTTATTAGAAATAGGCATTTCAAAGTGAAGGGTAGATCTTTTAGTAGTATTACTTGTTTAATTAAAAAATCCCAAGATCATTCCATTAATGTGTATAAAGTTGATGATAATAATCAATATTTATAGGTTAAAGTTCAAGGCATTTCAAAGGTTCTCTATATTGCTTTTTGTTATTTTACTCTAAGGGATTCTTTTATTTACAATTCTACTAATCTTTCATGAGAGTATCCTTTTCAGTACTTAGGTAAAGAAATTGCAAAATTCTCCAACCTTGGTAAAATTTTTCTTTATGAGGATTTTAATGCTTGTGTTAAACAAAGTCAAATTCAAAGGCTTGTTTGGGATCCTTAATTAAAGTTTAGTGAAGAGCTCTATTTAGTTCACAAAAGATTATCTACTGATTATATTACAAATCAAAGGGATATTCATTTCTTAGAATGGGATCATTCCTTTTATTTTTAAATCCTTAATGGCATCAACATATTTCCTTCCTCCTCTCATTTCATGTTTACTGGACACCAAGGTAACTCTTGCATTAATCTTCTCTTCTCTACTCATGATAATATAGACATAATGAAAAACTTTCAAGTGGGAGAAAAACTCTCATAATCTCCTCATTTTTATATAACATTTACTTATGTTGCTTCAAGTTGTCATATTCATTACGAGAAATGTAGAACTCATCATCTCACAAAAGACCTTCATTAAGATTTTCAAATAAGAATGGCTAATATGTTAGTTAGCAATGACAATGAGCTAGATTTGACTAATGTTCTTTTGCTTACAATTGTTTGGGTGTAGATTAAGAAGAGGCCTACTTGTAGAAAACCTTGATTTGATATGGACTATTTGAAAACTCATAAAGATGGTTTAACTTCAAATTTTAACGTTTCATAGTTGAAGAATTGTAGAAAGCTTATTCAATTAAAAAAAAAGAAGTTCATTAAAGAAGAGTAGCAAAGAATGATCAGTGAGCTCCAATCAAATACAAAAAGCTTTTGGAATTTCTTTCGAGATAGACAACAACATGGTTAAGATTTTTCCTTATCTACTATTCACACTTTCTTCAAAGACATTTTTAATCAAGGGGCTTTCCCTACTATACAAGATAACTCTAGTATTCTTGCATTTTTCCTTGATGACATTTCTAGAGGAATTCAAAGGCTATCTTATGGGAAAGGTGTTAATGTTAACGAATTGTATGTAAAGCGTCTTAAACGGGGTGGCCCATTGATGTGGAAAGTAGCTTACAACCTTCTTAATAGTGGGCTTTAACATGGTTTGGATCACTCTTATGTCAGACATGTGAAGACAAAATTTGTAGTTAACTTGTGTTGAACTTTACTTTTTCTCTTCTATTGTTTGTTAGTTTTAAAATTTTCTAAAGAAGAGTTAAGATATCTAAAACTTGTTTTAAAAGAAAAAGTGAAGACATGTCTAAGTTAACTATTTGTTATTTCCATTATTATAACCTTGGATATAGCTATTTAAATCCATCTTGGGTTGGTTATGGTAAGTGATTTAAGAGTATATGGTCTCTTGTGTAAGGGTTGTAGTGTGGAAGCAACTAACGTGTGGTCTTTGTAAACATCTCTCAATATCTTTGTAGTTTTGAAGAAGTTATAAAAGTTACAAAGCTACTTTCCTATTTGTCTCCCTTATTTCTCTTTCACTCCATTCTACAAGTTTTTTTATTTCCATGTTCTTATGTTTTTTTGTGCCAATTATATTTCGAATAATGATTTTTGAACAATGCATAATTTGTTAACAAGTGGTATCAAAGCAAGGTTGAGTAAGGTTAAGTTATGCAATGTTTGTTATTGGTGGAGCACAAAAGGTATTCTAGGGTGGATTATTTGCAAATTGTTTTTTCTATTTCAATGCAGATTATTTTAGTGGGAGTTGTGTGTACAAGATGGTAAAAATGTCTTCTTCTTTTTTGTTCTCATTGATAGATAAAACAGATGAAAAGAAAAGAGACTAAGATGCTAGCACTATCATGAGATTGGACACATCAAAAGGGATTGCTCTATTTTGAGACATGATGATGTTGTCTCTTGGATTTGTTGCTATTGAAAAGACATCTTATTATGTCAAAGTATGACCTACACATCTCTTTTGTTTTGTTCAAGTTTTGTGTTAGCTTATGTTATGGTTTTTTGGAATAGTATTTGTTAATGCTATTGTAATGCTATTTCATGTGGTTTTGGCTTGAGGAGGCCTGAGTCTATTAGGATGCTTTATGAAGAGATGTTCCTCAAAGATTTGTGTGCATACCTATGATTTTTCTACATGTCATGTTGTGAAAAGCATAGAGTATTAATTGATGAGGTTTTTCCAGCCTATTTTCAATCAATCTAAGTGATTTTTATTCAGGTGGAAGATTGTTAGACATGTGAAGACAAAATCTATAGTTGACTTATGTTGAACTTCACTTTTTATCTTCTATTGTTTGTTAGTTTTAGAATTTTCTAAAGAGTGAAGATATCTAAAACTTATTGTAACAAAAAAGATGAAGACATGTCTAAGTTAAATATTGGTTGTTTCCATTATTGTAACCCTAGATCTAGCCATTTAAATCCATCTTGGATTGGTGATGAGTCATGATTTAACTAGCTCCAATATCAGACACCTGATATCATATCCTTGGCATCGAATACCGAATGTCGGAGCCCAGGACACGATGTCAAATATCCGATATCGCAGGGTATATGCCAACCTATAAATATAGCACTTGGGCTCATAGTTTTGATAAGTTTTTCATAGTTTTATCATAGATAGTGAAGCTCTTGCATTTTTTTTCTCCATAGTTAGAATATTTTTTTGAGTGCCCATAGCAGAATTCTGAGTGTGTACGAATCTTTGTTCAAGCACTGATTTACCTGAGCACAGCAGTGTGACAGGAATAAAATGAACCCTTATGATCATCCTTGCAGCATTGAGAATAGATCAATGTTTCTTTGATGCATTTAATATTTATGCACTTTACTTTAATGCACTTTAATTAAGCAATTAATTTCTAGTTGTTAATAAACACAATGATGAGCGGCGAGGTACCCCTACGCTCAACCATACGAATACAAGCGTTTCATGCACGATCCGGTTGAATTCCAAGGACTAAGTGCTTATGCGTCCTTGTAGAACAAGGACAGGTTGATTGATCGTTCTCTTCCAAAACTTACTTGTATGTCACGATTGTATGGTTAAGTAAGCTTCAGGCATATGATTTTTATATCTTTTATGTTTTTATGTCTTGTGCTAATAGGAAAGAGAGATAACTAGGTGACTAATTTAACTTAACTACCCATTAACTAAGTTCTAACTAATCCTAACGCAAGCATCTTTTCCCACTTGCTACACACATCCTGAACTAGTGCAACACTGCTAGGATTACCAAACGCTAATCGTTACTGGGTTACCAAGCATTACAGGCATGCTCGAAGCGGTTGTGCATGTGTTATTTAACGATTTGCTTAATTGATCAAAATGAATTGTTGTGCTAATAACAGAAATGTAAAGTGCATAAAATAAAATAAATGCATAAGAAAATAAAATAAAATAAATGTGTAAGAAAACAAATCTCAAGTGCTGCAAGGATGAATCAAAGAGCTCATCTTTATTGTCGTACACAAGGTGTGCTTAGGTACACAATGCTTGAATAAAGATCCGTCCACACTTAGACCTCCTGCTACGAGCACTTGGAAAATACTCTAACTTTCAAACAAACTGCAAGAGTTTTTCTACTTGACTGCTGAAAGACTTCCCTGAAAGACTTCCTCCCAATTATGCACCTAGGCACTGTATTTATAGACTTGGGAGTAACTACTCTAATAATTAGAGTAATCACTCTAATAATTAGAATAAATTTCTAGAGTAACTACTCTAATAATTAGAATTAACAGCTAGAGTAACTAATCTAATAATTAGAATAAATCGCTAGAGTAACTACTCTAATAATTAGAATAAACTGCTAAAGTAACTACTCTCATCATACCCCCACAACTGAATGAAACCCCCCCCTTGAGTTCCTTACAAAATATTGGGAAGGTATGGGATTATTGAGTAATTAACAACTGATGGTGGAATGGGATGATAGACTCAACATGCCCAGTGAACGGATCAATAAGTATATTACAACATTAGTGTTCATAACCATTGTTGTGACACTTGTACACAAATGACATCCAAGCCTTTATTTGGCAGCATGTAGAGAAAGAGAGAGAAATAAACTAAAGCGTGTTTCCACCAATGCTAAGATTGCACCTTCCGTTGTTTATCCATAGCCATGCCACCAAACTTGTTCCTTTTGTAAATGCTCTAGTTCTGGTCCATCCTAAGTGCTTCCTCCAAGCCCAGTCCATTATTTGTATGATCACCATCTGCACACACAACATAGTCACAAATGAGCAAGGATAGATAAACCACAATGCAGTTGATATCTTGCCTTGATATGAAGTGCATTGGCTGAGTTGTGGTTATGGCAAAAATTGGTTCAGAGATTTATCATAGGTGACTACCCAAGGTGTAGGGGTTAGGCGAATAGTAAAATGGAGAAAATTGAAAAATTTTTGCCAGAGCCCCCACGACTAAGAGCGAACCTCTGATTGCTATAAGATGGAAAAATATGAGGAACAAAAAAGATGGGAAAAAATAACAACGATAACGCTAATAAAATGGATGTCTTACCCACAAGAATTCACCAAATAAAATCAATGCATCAACCTAGAATGGACTAATGATAAAATCAACAATGAGGTGAAAAATGGGAAGAAAGATGGAGAGGAAATAATGGAATGGAATCCCAAGAACAAGGTTGTGTAAAGTCCCTTGTGTATTTCATGGTTAAGATGAGTATGTAGAACTTCATCCCAAATCCAGACTCAAACCAACCACATTCAGTGACCTTGCATCAATCCATCTTGGCCAATCCATCCTCTTGAAGCAACAAGAATGCCTTCACAAAGAGTGACCACCATCCTGAGAAGAGTGAGATGGAGAAGTAGGAAGTGAGAAAGGGCCTTAGTTAGAGGGAACCTTTAGGCATGGGTAACATGTCTTTCTAGTTTCATAACCAATGCTTGTAGCCCATATTGCGTTATTATGTCTAACGAGTGTGCTTTGAATTCTCACTTTTCTCTTTTTCTAGCTTTTTTTTTTTTTTTTTGCATGAGAATCACACCATGCAAAGACTTATTTTTATTCACTCAGCTTCCTAAATTTTAAACAATGTCAGAATGGTGGAAAACCCTAAAAAAGCATCCAAGCACCCAAGAGAATGGCTAGCACCAATGCATTGAATCCCCTTGAAGTCACACCCTTTTCATCCTTTGAGTCTTTCCTTGGTTTGAAAAATACCCAACCACCAATTCATTAACAAGTTTACTTAGAAAAATGGGATTGTACAGTTCCAAGACAAAGGAGACCATAGAGTTGTATGGATGAGTGGACAGCATGGACTCATTGCTTATTTTACCAAAATAACCATACCTTAATATCAACATCATAATTCAAAGGTAAAAACTAAACATTAGCAATCAATATGATATAATTCAGTCCACAATCCTGAGCACTTATTAGATGATGAATAAAAGTAAATCAAGCAAACAAAGAAATAGTAAAAACATGAACGATGGTGTAAAACAAAAATAAGAAAAGTTGAAAGAATGTGTAAAAAAAAAATTCAAAAAGAACTGAGGGCCTAGAATAGTTAGCATAGGTGGCCATCTCCCCCATGACTAAGTTGAAAGAAGGAGATCTAAAATAGTGAGCAAGGTTGTTCATCAACAGAGGTAGCATGTGTACTGGCTATCCTAAGCTCATGGAAAGGTTTGGTTTGTTGTACATTGACCAATAGTTTCTTGTCTGGGCTCTCAGGTTTGTATATTGTCATTGCCCCTGAAGGAAAAGTTGCATAAATAATATAAGGTCCTTTCCACAGTGTTTGAAATTTAGTACGTTGTGGCACATGTGTGGGATTCCAGTAGAGAACCTTATCTCCCAGTTGACATTTAACTTTCCGAATCCTTAGGTCATGATGTTGTTTATTGAATGCCTTGTGCAACTCGTTAGATGACAAGGTAGCCAGTCAATTTTCATCTAGCAAGTTAAGGGTTACTAACTGGTTGTTTCTATGCTAGATCAAGGTCAAGGTTGACGTCACATGCCATGGGTAGTGTATGGAGCTTAGTTTGAATGGGAAGCATTGGTAATTTACCGTACACCAACTCATAGGGAGAGTAACCTATATGGAGTTTCCATGTGGAGTGGTATGCCCAAAGAGCATCGTTTAGTTTAGTGCTCTAGTCTCGCCTAAACTTGCTAATAGTTCTTATCAATATCTTCGTAATCTCCCTGTTGGTGACTTATGCTTGACCATTCGCTTGGGGGTGGTATGGTGTAGTTGATTATACTCAACCCCTAAGTGTTACATTAATTTCTGAAAAGTTGCACCTATGAAGTGGGTACCATTATCTGAAATAAGTGAACAAGGCACACCAAACCTATTTATGATTTCTTGTTGAACAAATCATGCAGTTTTAGATGATGTACAATCCTTAATAGCAGTTGCTTCTACCCATTTAGTTAGGTAATCAACAACAACAATGATATAGGCTTTTCCATTAGACATTGGTGTAATTGGCCCCATAAAATCAATTCCCCAAATGTTGAAGGGTTTTAACGATTGGATCCATTGTTGTAGACCCTCCATTCTAGTAGTCATTCTCCCATCACATTGACAATGCTCATAAGATTGGACGAATTGATGGACATCCTAAAACAATGTAGGCCAATAATATCCTACAAGTAAGATCTTGATGGTCGTTCGTCTCCTAGTGCAATGACCCCCACATGGACCCTCATGAACATCCTGGAGAACTCGCAGTTGATCTATATTGGGAACACACCATCGAACCAAGCCATTGGGACACGCTTTGTAAAGTTTCCCATTGATTTCCATAAAGTACTTGGCTCAGTGAAGAAACTGTTGTTTCTTCTTAAGGTTTAACTCTTGTGGTATTTGTTGGATGAGGAGATAGGTAAGAATGCTACTGTACTAGTTTATCTTCATGGGTGATTGATTATTCACTACACCAGTAAAGAGGAATTCATCAGGAAAATAATCAAAAATTGGATACTTTTCATCTTTGTTGTTCCATCGTAACCAAGATAAATGATTAGCAACTACGTTCTCGGTGCCTTTACGATTGATCATCGTAAGATCAAACTCTTCTAAGATTAAAAGCCATCATATGATATGAGGGCTTACCATTGGCTTATTCATGAGGAACCTTATTACACTATGATCTATATGTATATATACTTTATATCCCAATACATAGTGTCTAAACTTTTCTAGTGCAAACACTACAGCCATTAATTCTTTCTCTATGGTAGTGTAGTTAAGTTGTATACCAGCAATACTTCTAGTTGCACAGTGGATGTAATAAGGATGCTTCTGGTCATCTAACTATGTAAGTATAGCTCCTAAGGCATAGTTGGAAATGTTAGTTATGATATGGAATGGTTTAGACTAGTCATGAGCTTGTAGAATGGGTGTTTCTACTAGCTTCTATTTCAGAGTTTGAAAATCTAATTCGCATTCCCTGGTCCACTCAAAAGGTACATCCTTTTTCATTAATTCCATCAATGGTTTGGCAACCTTTGAAAAGTTCTCAATAAATCCCCTATAGTAGCCAATATGTCCAAGGAATGATCAAATATCTTTGACAATTTCCAGTTGACAGGTAATTCCTTGGATAACTTTGATTTTCTCAACGTCTGCCTCTATCCCTGTGTGTGAGATTTTGTGCCCTAGTACTATGCCCTCTTGGACCATCAAATGGCTTTTCTACTAGTTGAGCGCCAAATTGGTTTTTAAACATATTTTTAACACTTACTCTAACCGGTCCAAGGCTTGATCAAAGTTTATTCCATAGGTGGAGAAATCTTCCATAAAGACTTCTACACCATTTCCTATCTGCTATTGGAAGATGTTTAGAACTAGTCGTTGAAATGTTGTAGGGGCATTGCATAAGCCAACTGGCATCTGTTTGTATGCAAACGTTCCCCAAGGACTGGTGAACATAGTCTTGGCTTGGTCTTCTAGGGCTATTTGTGTTTGATTATATATGCTATATTCATCTAGAAAACTATAGTAGTGATGCCCTGCGATGGTGTCTAAGACTTGGTCAACAAATGAAAACAGAAAGTGATCTTTGAATGTTGCCATATTTAGTAGCTTGAAATCTATGCACACTCTCCATTTGCCTCTCCTTTTAGGCACAATAACTAAGGGGCTAACCCATTCACTATCAGCAATGGGGTATATGAACCCAGCCTTGAGAAGTTATTTGATTTCTTCCTTAACTACTTGCTTCAACTTAGGGTTCAATCGCCTCTGCAGTTGTCTTCGAGGCTTCATGAAGGTGTCAATGTAAATTCTATGTTGGCATATCCTAGGATCTATTCCAGTTAATTTGGGATATGACCAAGTGAAGGCTTTTGACCATCTATTGATTATCTTCAATTGTTCTTCTTTCTATTGAGAAGCAAGCTTAGCATTAATAATTACTAGTTTTCTATTCTTAAGGAACGTGTATTCGATACCAATGGGCAATGGTTTCAGCTCAAGGGTCTCCTGCTTAAATGTCTTAGGGATTTCCAACTTCCCCCACTTGACATTTTCAAGGTTAAGACTTGGAAGTTGGTGGTGGACTTGATCTAATGCATCTATGCTATCGATGTAAGCGCAAGTCAAACCCTCAATTAGTTCCATGCATACGAGTGAACTGCTTTCTTGATCAGTTTTCAGCCACTGGGTGCCTTCCTATTGTGTGGCTATTGCATCAAGCATCTTTGTATGTTGATCACTTGTGCATACTGATTACATGTAGATAATGTTAAAATTTGCACAAATCATGACCTCTGCATGCAATTACACCCTGTGTCACTATATGTGATGCATGAAAATTTCTTCTTCTTGATCTTTCTGAATGTATTTTCCTTTGATATTTCTAGGGAAAGATCATGGATTCCTAGGCATGTCTCAATGGTGCTTAGCCATTCTCTTCCCATTATGATTGGGAAGTCCCCCTTACTGTTGTTTACCTGAATCACTAGAAAGTCAGCTGGGTATGACCACCCACAAACAGTGGTAACAATGTCTTCCACCAGTCCCAATGGGATAGTGATGGACTGGTCAGCCAACTCTAGACAGATGTTGCTCTTTTTCAATGGAGGCAAGTTCCAAGCCTTATACATTTCTTGAGAAATCAAGTTGACACCAGAACCTGAATCCAAAAGAGCCTTGCACGATGCATTTTTCAGCGATTTGTAAGTATATCAGAGGACTCCCAGGATCAGAGAATTTCCTAGGAAGGTGGCCAACTTTGATCTAATCGGTGATGGCATGTGTT
This sequence comes from Gnetum montanum, assembly GCA_015680685.1. Taxonomy (NCBI): domain Eukaryota; kingdom Viridiplantae; phylum Streptophyta; class Gnetopsida; order Gnetales; family Gnetaceae; genus Gnetum; species Gnetum montanum. The sequence continues at coordinate 97,534 of MNCI01015250.1, forward strand.
AGCATGACCGTATGCGTTGAGTGTGGTGGTTGAGTTGAATAAGGCTCCGAAGTTTTGATCGATACTAAGACGTCTAAGGAATCAGCCACTTGTGATTGCAAGGGCTTGGTTGGTCTGTTGGATCTAAAGAAAGGTCTTTTCTTCATGTGGTTGTTGGAACCAACAGTAGGTTAAGAGTTAACAACCCTTGTGACATTACGTTGCTACGGCTGGGTAGGGATTTCACCCTACATAGCAGGAGTAGATGGTAGTGGAGCTATTGGTGGAAGAAATGTGGTGGATGAAAAGGATGATATGCTTGTGAAATATCACCCCTAGAAGAGGGAGTCCCATAATACTTATGGGCTTGGTAGTGAGGTTGAGGAGTGATGTGACCAGTAGAGTCACATGGGGAGATTGGCTGCTACACGTAATATCCATATGGGTCAGGTTGCTAGTAAGGATACTGTTATCTTGGTGATGGAATTCCCCATGATTATGGGTGTTTCCATTGTTGATATTGCTCAATTGGTTGTGGTGGAGTTCCACTTGGATAATACATTAAGGGTTGGTAAAACTATCTTGGGTTACCTTGAGGGTAAGGTAACCTTCGAGGTGCTTGTCATTTGTTCAATCATGGGTTGAGTGCATACATCCCAGACTCTTGCAGATGTGAGATTATAGGGCAACATCCCTTAGGATGTTCATATTGACATATTTACATCCACTATCACTGTCTGTTTCCAACTCCACAACCTCTTCAACGATGGCAAATTTGCCCTTACCCTTGCTACGTGCATGTTTAGCTTCTTTCTTTTTTCTTTTCTCACTACCTTGCTCTCTAGATTCCTCTACTATTTTAAGAATAGTTTGAAATCTATTATCTAGGGAATCCCACATTTGTTCTACCTTTTCCAAAACTTCTGATGTCATCTTTTGGATAGGCAAAGTTTTCCTATTCACCATCTCTTGGAGTGGTGACTCTTCTTCATCCTTACAAAATCTTACTCCTCTCTTCCGAAGGGAAGGATCTCGGTTATACTCTTCTGCACTTTCTCTCTTCCATAGCTCACCTTCTTCCTTAACAAATTTCTCTAATAGTCTTTGAATTTGATGGGAACTAAGCTTGGATAGTCTTCCTTGGGCATAAGTCTCAAGGGTTCTTCTCATTTCATGCCTAAGCCTATCCACAAGATGGCATAGTTGATCCCTTTGCGAATAACCATGGCTAGGACAACAATGTAACAATGCATAGTATTGGCCCATGGTAGCATCCAAGGGTTCATGTCCTCCTTGTTTCTAACCTTGGATTTGCTTTTGCAAGCTAGACACTCAGGAGTACGTTTGGTACTTGTCATTAAATAGTTCTAACATAGTACTCCACCTATGAATGGATTCTAGTTCTAAAGACCAATACCAGCTTTCCACTTCTTTAACTAGTATCCATGGAAACAACTTAAGCTTTTTCTATTCATTCTCTATATTTTGTAAGGCACATGCATCATGGAATGCTTGTAAGTGATTCTGAGGATTAGTGTTGTATCTCCCTTCAAATTGTGGGATATTGTTCATATCTAATCTCTTGATCCTTCTATCTTTCTGGTGCCTTTTTGGAATTCTAATAGCCTCGATTATGTCCAACATACTTCGAGTAATGAGTAGGGGTTCACCGAGATTGTCTCGTCCATGGCGTCTATGATGCCTACATTGTTACCTACTCTCCCTTCTTCTATGTCATGACTCTCTAGAGTGCCCTCGTCCCCTTTCTCTGCTATTTCATCTATGACTTCCACTTTGCCTACTTTTATCCCTATGGTCTTTTTCCATATGACTGCGTTTGGATACTGAAGGAGAGGATGAAGGAGATGATGAAGATGAAGAAGAAGTAGAACCGTCACCATGATGGTGTCTACTACCTTCTCTTCTACGATCTCAGCCCCGATCGCGATTGCGATCAGAATGTCCACCTTTATCATGAGTTCGTGTCCCTTTTTTAGATCCTTTGTGCCCATGGGTATTAGAACCTAGGTTATGAATAGTGGAATGAAGGTTTTGATACACAACCCCTTGGCCAAAGTACAGAGGAGGAACATCGTTGTGTGGGCAACTGCCTAAGGCAAGTTCACCACCCTCATTTTTGCTTAAGACATGTGGGAAATCCTACGACCACTTACCCTTCAAAGACTTATGATGTCTCTCCTATTGCAAATCTCTTTGATGTTGTGCCTCTGTGGGATGCTATTCTCTCGAGTCATGGTCTTGCACAACGTATTCTACATGTAAGTGAGACATGCCAATTCGTGTGAGGACATGAAGAAGCATGCTTAGGATTGAACGATCGGGAGGTAACACTATGTTACCTTCTAAGTCTCACCAACGTAGCTATTTATCTTGATGGAGGATAAAGGTGAAGTCTCGTATATACTCATCGGGATGAATATATACCACTCTAACTTGTTAAGGGACTAGCGGATCAACATCATGTGTATTACGCCACTAACTATTTCTTGTTTCAAACCTAGGTGGTGAGGCGCTTCTATACGAAGAAGAAGACATACTTGTCTGTTCAGTGTGCAATGTATTCTTGTTTATTATTTTCTCAACCAACCTTAAGGGTTCGTTCCAACGATGTGAATGATTTCCTAAGTTCTAATTAGTGCACAAACAACTAAGTCCCCAGCAACAGCACCAATGATAAGCGGTGAGGTACCCCTATGCTCAACCATACAAATAAGAGCGTTTCACGCACGATTCGGTTGAATTCCAAGGACTAAGTGCTTATGCACCCTTGTGGAACAAGAACAGGTTGATTGATCATTGTCTTCCCAAACTTACTTGTACATCACGATTGTATGGTTAAGTAAGCTTGAGGCATATGATTTTTATATATTTTATGTTTTTATGTCCTATGCTAATAGGGAAAGAGAGTTAACTAGGTGACTAATTTAACTTAACTACTCATTAAGTAAGTTCTAACTAATCCTAATGCAAGCATCCATTCCCACTTGCCATACATATCCTAAACCAGTGCAACACTATTCGGATTACCAAATGCTAATCGTTACTGGGTTACCAAGCATTACACACATGCTTGAAGTGGTCGTGCTTATGTAATTTAACAATTTGCTTAATTGATCAAAATAAATTGTTGTGCTAATAATAGAAATGTAAAGTGCATAAAATAAAATAAATGCATAAGAAAATAAAATAAAAGAAATGTGTATGAAATCAAATCTCAAGTTCTGCAAGGATGAATCAAAGAGCTTGTCTTTATTGCCATACACAAGGTGTGCTCAAGTACACAATGCTCAAATAAAGATCTGTCCATACTTAGACCTCCTACTGTGGGCACTTGGAAAATACTCTAACTTTCAAACAGACTGCAAGAGTTTCGCTACTTAACTGCTGAAAGACTTTCTCCCAATTGTGTGCCTGGGCACTGTATTTATAGACTTGGGAGCAACTACTCTAATAATTAGAGTAATCACTCTAATAATTAGAATAAACTGCTAGAGTAACTACTCTAATAATTAGAATAAACCACTAGAGTAACTGCTCTAATAATTATAATAAACCGCTAGATTAACTACTCTAATAATTAGAATAAACTGCTAGAGTAATTGCTCTAATAATTAGAATAAATCACTAGAGTAACTACTCTCATCACACAAGCACAACCACCTCGAGCATATGTGTAGCACATGGTAACCCAAAAATGTTTAACGTTTGGTAGCCTAGTAGCACTATATGTATTTAGGATGTGTCTAGAAAGTGGGAACAGGTACTTGTGTTAGGATAGCTAGGTAGTAGATGAATTAGATCTTAAATTACTCTACCTTTCATTCTTGTTATAGGCAGTAAAACTCATAAAACATGAAATGATAAAAATCATGTGCCTCAATTACACTTTAACAATACCCTTGAGCTTCATAAGTATAGTTGGGAAGACAACGAACATTCTCAACATCCATTTCACTTCCTAGAGGAATTAGTGCACTAGAGAACTATAAGTCCATGGAATTCAACTGAATCATGTGTGAACGCCTTAGTGATTTTTATAGTTGGGTGTAGGGGTACCTCGCTACTCATCATTGATGCCATTGCCAAGAACCTTTTCATTGTTTCATGCATTATCTAGGATTTAGTGAAATTATTCAAATCATTAGAATGGACCTTAGAGTCATAACATATAAAAATAACTACAAAAAATTTAAAAATCATACTACATTTTATTCTCTAACACACAATGTCTTCTTCTTGTAAGAGTGCTTCTCCACCTAAGTTTGATGAAGTTCATTAGCTAGTGCCTCAACAATATCGAGTGATATATGCTCATCATAATGAGTATGTACCAAATTTCACCTTCATCCTACATTAGGATAAACAGCTACAGTAGTGTGACATGGAGGGCAACATTGTGTTGCCACCTAATCGATCCATTCCTACAATGCTCCAACAAATGCTTATACGATGGGGTCTCTAGGAACTTCATGCTGAGTATGTTGTGCAAGACACTAACACTAGGGATAATCATCCCATTGAGGCACAATGTCTATGAGATTGACAACTAGAACAACATCATGAATCTATGAAGGAAAAAGGATTTGATGATTTCCCATTTCTATTATTCCAACAAAATGATGGAAAACCCTTCTTTGGGGTTTTCCATTCAGTGAAATTCCTCTCTTTGAATTTGGTGAAGGAGGTTAAAACCAAAACCTACATTCCACAATTTACAATCCCAGTTCTAGTAAGAATGGATCCAACAACAAAGAAGGATCCAAAGAAACAAGTCAACGCAGTGAAGTAGATAAGAAACAAGATTGTGATCATGGTCACAATCATTAAAGAGGTGGCAGCAGGCATCATGATATGCTAGTCCTCCCTCCTCTTCACCTTCATCATCATCTTCTTCCTCTTATGGCTCTAATCACAATTGTAGAGGACACGACCATGATGGAGGTGACCAATGAGATCAAAATCATCAAAGAGACTATCAAGCAAGGCAAGATCAATGGTGCCGACATTCAAGAGAGACACATCACCATGAACAAAGGGGTAGTAGAGGGTATCGTAGGCACTATAATCATGACCTTGATGAGCCTTTGCTTGCTACTCAAAGTATGCTCAACGTCCTAGAGGTAGTACAAATATTGACAAGGCATGTAAAGGATAGTCAAATTAAGAGGCTAGATATGAATAATATCTCTTGATTCGAAGGGGGATATAACTTAGATCTACAAAATCATCTCCAAGCTTTCCAAGATGCATGTGCCTTGTAGAACATAGAGAATGAGTGGCAAAAACTTAAGTTGTTCCCATGAACACTCCTTAAAGAAGCAGAGAACTAGTATGAGTCCTTAGAATCAGAATCTATTAGATGATGGAGTACAATGCTTGAACTACTTAATAACAAATATCAAATGTTCTCTAGAGTATCCAACTTGAGAATGTAGATCCAAGGATGGAAACAAAGAACACATGAACCCTTAGATGTTGCCATTGGCTGATATTATTCCTTAATGCACCAATGTCCTAGCCATGGTTATTCTCAACTAGACCAACTTCGCCACATTTTTGATAGGATTTGATCTAAAATGACAAGAACCCTTGGTGTTTATGCCCAAGGGTGAATGGAAGAATTAATTTCTCATCAGATACAAAGACTGATCGTGTAGGTAGATAAAGAGGAAGGTGAATTAAAAAAAGGAGAAAGTCTAGAAGAGTACAACCATAATCCTTCCATTTGTAAGAGGGAGGTTTGATTCTATGATAGTAAGGAAGAATCATCACTTGATGAGGTGGTGAATAGGAAAACTTTGCTACTCCAAAAATTTCATTCTAACATTATGACCAAGGTTGACCAATAATGGGATTCCATGAATAGTAGATTTCAAGTTGTCCTAAAAATTTCTAGAGTCCAAAGAACAAGGTAGTCATTGTAAGCACAGGAGGCACAAGGAAGCTGAACGTGCCTATCAAAGAGGTAAGAGAAAGATTATTACAATAGAATAAGTTGCAAGAAGTGAATCAAATGATGATGGTGGGTGTGACGTCTGCCAGTATGAATATCCTAAGGGATGTTACCTCATAATGTCACACTTATAGGAGTTTGGGATGTACACTTTGAATCCATGACTAGCATAAAGGCAAAAACCTAGAATATTACCTTATCCTCAAGGCAATTATAGGTAGTTCTACCAACAACAATAGTATTATCCAAGTGGAATTCCACCACAACCATATGAGCAATATCAATAGTGGCAACAACAACTGTCATAAGCACAAGCACCACCAAGGCAACAATACCATTACAAATAACCTGATCCATATGAATATAACATTCAGCAACCCTTATCTCCACATGACTCTTCCACTTATGTTTCTACTTTCCAATCTCACTACCAACCTTCTGATTATTATCAAACTCATTCTCCACATGCAAGAAGAGATATCACCTCTTACCTTTATCCTTCTCCTATTCTTACACATCTTCCTCTTCCCTCAACACGGCTACCACCTACTCCACCTATGCTGGGTAAACTACCAACTTAATCGTAACAGCACAACACTATCAGGGCTATTAAGCTACAACTAGTTCATCAACCAAGTGGTTTAGATACTTGATCAAAGAAAAGGCCTTTCTTCTAACCATGTAGTCCACCTAAGCCCCCAAATACACCTATGGTTGACAACCTTGTTCATCCATCTCCCTCTGTATCAACTTTCTTCAAGTTCCCTTCAAATAAAACATCACCCAAGATTCATATTATGATGCTTACTCACACCATATCTGATTGGATCTATGCTGGAAACCTTCCCAAGAAATTAGCCAATATTAGAAGTCCTCTCATTTATTCGCAAATTGCTAAGAATGAACTGTGCAAAGCTCTTCTCGACTTAGGTTCCAGTGTCAACCTAATTTCTCATGAGATGTATACTACATGGAACCTACCTCCTTTAGAAAAGAGACACATCATATTAGAATTGGTAGACCAGTCCATCACTATTCCATTGGGACTGGTAGAAGACACTGTGACCATTGTCTATGGGTGATCTTATCCTACTAATTTCCTAGTGATCAAGGTGGAGAACTGCAAAGGGAACTTTCCAATCATTATGGAAAGGGCATGGCTAAGCACCATTGATGCAAGAATGGTCATTAGAGATATTTCCCTAAAAATATCCAAAGAAAATGCATTTGGAAAGATTAAGAAGAAGCGAGTTCCATGCATCACGTACAGTGATACAAGGTGCAATTATGTGCAGAAACTCTAGACAGTGAAATGAGCATTCATCTTTACATGTAAGCAATGTGCACCAGAAGAAAAAATTCAAAGGTGTTTATACACAATAGCCACAAAGTAGGAGAGCACCCAATGGCTGACCACTAATTCTAAAAGTAGCACACTTTGCATAGAACCAATTGAGAGCCTAACATGTGCATATGTCATAGGCATGGATGAACTTGAGCAAGTTCTTCACCAACTCTCTGATGATGTAAATGATAATACCTACTAGGAAGAGTTGGAAATTCCTAAAAATTTTAAGCAAGATCCCCTTGAACTAAAAATGCTACCAACCAGCATGGAATATGTGTTCTTAAAAATGGGAAGCTAATCATAATCAATGTAAATCTTACTCTAGAGCATAAAACGATGTTGAATGTAGTTGAAAATGGTCAATAGCTTTTGCCTTGTCATATCCTAAACTCACGGAGATTGATCTTAGAATATGCAAGCATTGCATCTACATTGATCTAGCCATGAAGCTAAAGAGGAAGCCATAAAGGCAATTGAATCCTAAAGTAAAGAAAATCATCAAAGAGAAAATTGAACAACTCCTTAATATGGGGTTCATTTATTCCATTGCAGATAATAAGTGGGTTAGTCCACTTGTGATTGTGCCAAAGAAAGAAGACAAGTGGTGGGTCTACATCAATTTTTAACTACTAAATATGGTAACATTCAAGGACCATTTTCCATTGCCATTTTTTAGTTAGGTGTTAGACATAATATCTGGGCATTACTACTACAATTTTCTACATGGTTATAGTGGCTATAACCAAATTCAAATTGCACCAAAGAACCAGGCCAAGACAACTTAACAAGTCCTTAGGGAACTTTTGCATATCGCAAGATGCCATTTAGTCTATGAAATGCCCCTACTACATTCCAATGCCTAGTTCTAAGAATTTTTCAATAGTAGATCGGTAGTGGTATGGAAGTCTTTATGGATGACTTCTCCACCTATAAAGCTACATTTGAGTAAGCCCTAGACCGCCTTAAGCAAGCACTGAAATGATGTGTTGAGACAAACCTTAGGCTCAACTAGCAAAAGAGTCATCTAATGGTTTAGGAAGGCATTGTTTTGGGGCATAGAATATCACAAGCAAGAATTGAGGTAGACCCTAACAAAATAAGGATCATCCAAGGAATAACCTACCAACCAGAAACTGTCAAAGATGTTCGATCATTCCTTGGACATACTGGCTACTACTAGTGATTCGTAGAGAATTTTTCTAAGATTGCAAAGCCTTTGGTGAAGCTAACAAAGAAAGATGCTTCATCTTTCTGGACCGAAAAATGTGAATAAGAAATCCAATAGCTGAAAGAGAAACTTGTAGAAACTCCAATTCTATAAGCACCTAACTAGTTCAACTCATTCCATGTCATGATGGATGCATCAAATTATGCCTTGGAAGCTATGCTTACACAAATGGATGACAAGAAACATCCATACTACATCAACTACTCAAGTTGAAGCATTGTGGGTGCAAAACTGAACTACACCACCATAGAAAAAGAATTAATGGTAGTGGTATTTGCTCTAGAGAAGTTCAGGCACTATGTGCTTGGATACAAAGTGCTTATGCGCATTGACCACAATGTCATCCACTTCCTGATGAATAAGCCAACGGTGATTGCCCATGTCATATGGTGGCTGGTGATCTTATAGAAATGCAATCTTACAATGGTAGATCAAAAAGGTATTAAGAATTTGGTTGCTAACCACTTGTCTTAGCTACGATGGGACAACAGAGAAAAGGAGAAACCACTATCTGATATGTTTTCTGATGAACTCCTCTTTTCTAGGGCTATAACTGAATAATTTCCCAATGAACCTAAATGGTACGATGGCATTCTCACCTATCTTCTCACTCAGGAGATGCCACAAGGATTAGACCACCATAGAAAATAATAGTTTCTTCACCAGGTGAAACACTTCATGGAGATCAATGGACACCTCTATAAGGTGTGTGTCAACGGCCTAGTTCAATGGTTTGTCCCTGATGCTGATCAACTATACATTCTCCAGGATGCTCATGAAGGTCATTGTGAAGGCCGGTAGGCTGGTAGCAGCACGGGCATTAAAATCCTAATAGTAGGGTACTATTGGCCAACAATTTTCTGAGATGCTCACCATTATGTCTGCTCTTATGAATAATGCCAATGAAATGGTGGAATGAATACTCAAATGTAAGGACCTCAACAATGGATTCAACCACTAGAACCATTCAACATCTAGGGCATTGATTCATGGGTCCCATCATGCCCACGTCAAATGGAAATGCATACATCATAGTTGTTGTTAACTATTGTATGAAATATGTAGAAGAAATAGCCATCATTGACTATACATCTTCTACTATTTTTTAGTTTGTACAACAAAATGTTGTAAACAAGTTTGGTGTGCCACGTGCATTAATTTTTGATAATATAACTCACTTTATAGAAACTACCTTTCAGAAGCTTATGCAAAACTTGGAGGTTGAACATAAACTCACAACACCCTACCATTCCCAAGCTAATGGTTAAGCTAAGGTTACCAATAGGGAAATTACAAGGATTCTAACAAGAACTATTAGCAAATATAGGAAAGACTGGAGCACAAAACTCAACGATGCCCTTTAAGCCTACCACTTAACATGGAAACTTCCTATAGGCTACTTCCCCTATGAGCTTGTGTATGAAAAATTACTAACACTTTCTATTCAATTTGAGCTCCATACATTATCAACAACTTGTGACCTCAACCTTGACTTGAGCCTAGCACAAAAAGAAAGATTGATGAATCTCAACTTGCTAGAAAAAAACTAATTGGTGGTCCTATCTTCTAATGAGTTACACAAGGCATTCAATAAAAAGTGCCATGACCTTAAAATCAGGAAAGTCAAATTTCAACTCAAAGATAAGGTTCTCTATTGGAATCCCACATACATACCTCAACAAACTAAGTTTTAGACATTGTAGAAAGGACCTTCCATCATTTATAAAACTTTTTCTTCTAGGGCCATGATTATCTACAAACTTGAGAGCCCAGACAAGAAAAATACCTGGTCAACATACAATAAGTCAAACCTTTCCATGAGCATAAGCCAACAAATACAATAAACACCTCATCGAATGGACAACCATGCTCAATATTTCAGATCTCCTCCTTTCAACTTAGTCATGGGGAAGATGGCCATCCATGCTAACCATATAAGTAGTTGCTCAATTTTTCATATTTTTGTTTTACATTTTTTTTTGTTTCACACATTCTTTATTTTACACTTTTTTTTCTACATTATTAATCTTTCAAAGTTTTTGTTTTACAACATTGTTAGTACATTTTACAATTTGTTATATATTTTTCTTTATTGGAATGTGATTTTCTTATCTTATTTTAATAATAAGCATCTTATTGCCAACTGGGTACAATGTGATTTAATTGATGTGGGTACATATTATTCAGGTATTTGATTATTGGTGTCTGGATTCTAGCTTTGAATTTTCTTACAGATAATTAGAACATGGTTTCTCATTTATGCAATAGGTAGTGAGTCCACAACATCCACCCATCCACAAACTCTATCGTTTTTCTTATTCTAGAAATGTGTGATCCTTTTTTCATTAAGAAAATCGTAACAAATTTGTGACTTTGGTAGTTTCTATTTTTGGAAAGGATTCAAAGGTTTGAACAAGGTGTGACTTTGAGGGGATTCGGTATTCTTTGTGCCTTTCTATTTGCCTAGGTGCATGTGTGTTTTCATGGATTTCTTACCATTCTGTGTCAACTAATAAAAGGAAGTTGAATAAGTCTTTGCATGGTGTGGTTCCCATTTGCAAAAAAAAGAAAAAAGAAAAAAATGGTGGAAATTCAAAGCACACCCCTTAGACAAAATAAATAAGCTATAAGCACTGCTTATGGGACTAGAAAGACATATTACCCATGCCTGAAGGTCCCCTCTAACTAAGGCCTTTCCTCACTTCCTACTTATCTTTTCTTCTCTAATAAGGAATGATGGTTGTTCTATGGGAGCACTCTTGTGTCTTAGGGGGTGGACTAATCTTATAATGACAATGCGAAGTCACTGAATGTAGTTGGTTTTGGTCTAGACTAATGATGGATCTTATCAAGTCATTTAACCATAAAATTCATAAGGGACTTCATGTGACCTTAATTAGGAACTCCATTCCACTCTCTCTCATCCATCTATGCTTTCCATGTCTCACCTCACTGCTAGTTTCTTGTTCTTATTTGATGTCCTAATTTAAAGTGTCAAAATTCTTAGGTAGTTTCTTCCCGAATTTTTGTACTTAACCTTCCATAACCATTAATCATCCATGGAGCCCACGGACTCCTTGGTTTGAAGTTATGCAAGGGTAATAAAAGGGTAATAAAAGGCCTATGCCTACTTTGGGGAGGATCCACTTGCATATCTTTTGGTTGGGTTAGTTAAGTTCTTTATCCTTATACACTTTTACAATCAAATCCTTTTGTTTACCTCATCAATGACATCCAATTGTGCACATCTTCACAACATTTTCCAATGAACTTTCCTATTTATTTTTGTGAGTTCTTACATCATCTTCAAGCATTTCATCCTATTTGAGCTTTTTCAAATTTACTAAACCACTTATTTATGTTACCCTATTTGTCAATCTTCTTGCTAACACTACTAAAGGAATCAATCTACCACAATCACAACCTAGTTGAGTATAACCATTGACAAGACAAGGTACTTAACAACTATGTGTTACACATTGCATACTAATTCACGATTTTGTTGTGATTATAATGGGAAGCATGGACTAGAAGCAAGGCTATCTTCACAAAGGATGATGCAGTAGCATCACATGATGAGAACTGTTTAGGATTATTGGATCGTCTCTCTCACTCTTCAGCTGCCAAGAGGAGTTGGATGTTAGTTTTATCTAGGGTGTTCACTTCTCTTATCATGAATATCCAATTTTGTAAAGGATTTTAAATCCATACACTTAGGCACTTAGAGTTTGTTTATTCCATCTAAGTTAGATTGTATGTTAGTAAATAACCCCACACCTATCCAATATTTTGTAAGGAACTTGTTCCTCCTCTTTTTCACTCAAGGACAAGTTTTCATTCAGTCGTGGAGGTATGATGAGTCATGATTTAACTAGCTTCAATATTAGAGACTCGACATCACATACCCAATGTTGGAGCCTAGGATGCAATGTCAAATATCCAATATCGCGGGGTATATGCCGGCCTATAAATATAGCACTTGGGCTCAATATTTTGATAAGTTTTTCATAGTTTTTTTCATAGATAGTGAAGCTCTTGCATTTTGTTTTCTCCAAAGTTAGAATATTTTTTGAGTACTCCTAGTAAGAGTCTAAGTGTGTACAAATCTTTGCTCAAGCACTAATGTACCTAAGCACAATAGTGTGATGAAAATAAAAATGAATCCTTTTGATCATCCTTGCAACACTAAGAATAGATCAATGTTTTCTTGATGCATTTAATATTCATGCATTTTATTTTTATGCACTTCAATTTAATGCACTTTAATTAAGTAATTAATTTTCAATTGTTAATGAACATAAGCACGACCAACCCGCACATATGTGTAGCACTTAGTATCCCATAAATGCTTAACATTTGGTAGCCCAGTAGTGCTATATGTATTCAGGATGTTTCTGGAAAGTGGGAATGGGTACTTGTGTTAGCCTAGCTAGGTAGTAGGTGAATTAGATCTTAAATTGTTCTACCTTTCATTCTTGTTGTACGTAATTAAACTCATAAAACATGAAATGATAAAAATCATGTGCCTTAATTACACTTTAATCATATCCTTAAGCTTCATAAGTGTAGTTGGGAAGACAACAAACATTCTCATTGTCCAATTCACTTCCTATAGGAATTAGTGCATTGGAGAACTATAAGTCCATGGAATTTGACCGGATCACATGTGAACACCTTAGTTATTCATATGGTTGGACGTATGGGTACCTCACTGATGAGTGGCAAGGTACCCCTACACTCAACCATACGAATACGAGTGTTACACACATGATCCGGTCAAACTCCACAGACTAAGTGCCTACACACCTTGTGGAACACTTAGGATTAATTATTCATTGTCTTCCCAAACTTACTTGTATTTTTCATGGTGTATGGTTAAGTAAGTCTGAGGTTTGTGATTTTTATGTCTTTT
>MNCI01015250.1:119655-177481 GCA_015680685.1 Gnetum montanum
GGGATGCGATATCGCGTCGGCTGCGATATCACGTACGCAATATCACGGCCTATGCGAACCGCGTCTCATCAAAGGTTTATCCAAGAATTTCATCTTTATTTCCATACACAAACTTGTGTTTAGGTACAATATTTGCTCGAATAAAGATCCTTTCACTTTGGAGTTCCTACTACGGGCACATGGAAAATATTCTATCTCTAGAGAGGTAAAACTGCCAGAGTTTCGCTAAGGATCTAGATCTAGATGAGAAACAAGGGAGAGTCACCTCTTATTTATAGACTTGGCAGCAAACCGTGATATTGCGTACGTGATATCGTTGGGGAGGACGCGATATCGCATCCCATCATACCCCCATGACTGAATAAAAACTCATCCTCAAGTTCCTTACAAAATATTGGGACGGTATGGGATTATTGACTTAAAATGGAACTAATGGTGAATGGGATGACATGTGAATGGATCATCATTACAAGACATGAAAAAACTGGTGTTCATGACAACAAGAGTGAACACCTTATTACATTTGACATCAGGCCTTATTTCGCAGCTGAGAGAGAAGAGAGAAGAGAGAAGAAGTCTTGTTGCTGCCAACGCCAAGATTGCACCTTTCGTTGTCCATCCATAAGCGCGCCATCAATCTTGCTCCTTGCATAGCTGCTTCAACACTGCTCCATTACAAGTGTTCTCTCCAGATCCAATCCGTTGTTGTATGATTGTCATCTGCACACACAACACAATCTTATATTAGCAAGGGTAAATGAATTGTCAATGCAGTTGATACCTTGCTTCTGTGAAAGGTCCATTGGCTAGGTTGTGGTATGGCTAATACGGATCTGAAGATATAATATTGGTGACTACCAAAGGTGTAGGGGTTAGGAGAAAATCGAAAAAATTGGGCCTCGTACCCCCATGGCTAATCGTGAACCTCCGGTAGCGAGAGAATGGAAAAAGAAAAGGAACAAGAAAGATGAAGAAAAAGAGACAACTATAACATCGATGAAATGGATGTCAAGATGGAAATGAAAAAAATAAAATGGATTGAAAAAATGTTAAGGGAAAGAATTTAACTGGTGCACCAAATAGGAATGTCAGTGGGTCCTCCCCAAAGCAGGCTCATGCCCTTAATGCCCTGACAAACCCATATTCAAAGAGTTCGTAGGCTCTGGGAATGTCATTTGGAACAAGAGTTAAAGTCTTAACTGCAAGAATTTACCAATAAGAAAACAATGTATCAACCAAAATATACACTAATGATACAACCGGAAATGAGGTGAACAATGGAGAAAGAATGATGGAAAGAAGAGAATGGAATGGAATCTCAAGAACAAGGTGGTGTACAGCCCCTTGTGGAGTTCATGATTAATGTGACTTAGTAGATCCCATTCCAAGTCCGGCCTCAAACAAGCCACATCCAGTGACTTCACATTAATACATTCAACCGATCCATCCTCTTGAAGTAACAAGAATACCTTCACCGAAGAGTGACCACCATTCCGACGAAACAAGGGAGGAAAGAATGGAAAGCGAGAAGGGCCTTAGTTAAAGGGAACAGTTTTATTTTGAGTTCCATAACCAATGCTTGTAGCCCACATGATTATTTCTTCTAAGGGATGTTCTTTGAATTCTCACTATTTTTTTTATGTTTTATGTGTTTATGCGTGAGAACCACACCATGCAAAGACTTTGTTATTTTTATTAACTCAGCTTCCTGATAATTGAGTAACATCAAAATGGTAAGAAAACTCAAGAAGAAAACATCCAAGCACCCAAGAAAATGGCCAACACAAATGCACCACGTTCCCTTGAAGTTACACCCTTTTCAATCCTTGAGTCCTTCCTTAGTTTGAGAAATGCCCAATCACCGATTCGTTATAGTTCTTATTTAGAAAGGGGCTGTACATTTCCAAGCCGAGAGAGACCATATAAATTTTTGGATGTATAGATGAAGTGAACTCATTGCTTTCCAGATCAAAAGAACCATACCTTAATATCAACATCATGACTTAAAGGTAAAAACCAAATGTTAGCAATCAATATGAAAACAGTTCATACCATCGTTAAGAACACTTATTGGGTGAAAAACTTACAAGATGGATAACACACACACACACACACACAAAATGAAAAATGTATAAATGATGTTGTAAAAAAAATAAGAAAAGTTAAAAGAAATTTGTAAAACAAAAATGTGTAAAACAAAAACTTAAAAAGAACTGGGGGCTCCAAATGATTAGCATAGGTGGCCATCTCCCCCATGACTGAATGGAAAGGGAGAGATCCGAAATAATGAACGTCTATTTGAATTTCTTAAAAGTGCCCAACTTCTCCCCATTCATGTTCTTAGATTAGGGGGTGGAAGTTGGCGATGCTCATATTCCAATGTATCTATGCCTTCATTACGAGCATGAGTTGTTCCCCCAGTTTGTTCCATGCATGTTGGTGGGCTGATTTCTTGATCAGCTATCAACCACTGGGTGTTCTCTCATTGTGTGGTTGCTACATACAGGCACCTTTGTATCTGTGTTTCATGGGCATACCAGTTGCATGGAAGAGATGCAGAGCATTCCTCCATATCATCACTCTCTGAGTCACTGTATGTGATGCATGGAACTTTCTCCTTCTCGATCTTTCCATAAATGTTTACCTTAGATATTTCCAAGGAAATATCGTAGATCCCTAGGCATGTGTCTATTGTGCTTAGCCATGTCCTTCCCATTATAATTGGAAAGTCCCCTTTGTTGCTATTGACTTCTATCACCAGGAAATCAGCTAGGTATGACCAACCACACATAGTGGTAACGATGTCCTCCACCAATCCTAAGGGAATGGTGATGGACTGGTCTGCCAACTCTAGTTGAATATTGCTCTTCTTGAGTTGGGGCAAGTTCCAGGCTTGATACATTTCTCGTAAGATTAAGTTGACTCCGAAACCTGAGTCAAGAAGAGCCTTATGGGGTTCGTTCCTAGTGACTTGGAGGTAGATTAAGGGACTTCTAGGGTCAAAGAGTTTCCTGGGAAGGTGGCCTACCTTGATCCATTTAGTAATGGTATGTGTTAACATAACCGTCTACGTTGAGCTCTATTGTTGGTTTGAAGGGAGCTCCAAAGCCTTATGTGTTGGAGGAGTGTTCACAAACTCAACCACTTGTGGTTATGAGAGCTTGTCTGGGCTTTTGGTTCTGAAGAAAGGTCTTCTCTTTTTGTGGTTGTTAGAACCAGCAGCAAGTTGAATCTTTATAGCTCTCGTAGCATTACATTGCTATGGTTGAGTGGGAAGTTCCCCTTGCATTGTTGGAGCTGGAGGTAGTGGAACTACCGGTGTAAGAGAGGCAGATGGATTCGGAGGATGGTATGGATGTGGAGCGTCTCTTGGAAGAGAAGGAGTCCTTCTAAAATACTCCCAAACTTGGTAGTGACGTTGTGGAGTTTTGTGATCCATGGAGTCACTTGGAGAAACCGGCTGCTGCACATAGTAGCCATAAGGATCTGGTTGCCGGTAAGGGTATTTTTGTTTAGGCTGTGGCATCCCCCATGACTATGGATGTTGCCACTACTGGTGTTACCTGATGGATTGTGGTGGAGTTCCACTTGGATAGTACGTCAATGGTTGGTGGAACTATCTTGGGTTACCTTGGGGATAAGGTAACCTTCGAGATGCCTGCCATCTATTAAGTCTCAGGTTGAGTGCATACACCCCAGACTCTTGTAGATGTGAGATGATTGGACAACATCCCTTAGGATGATCATATTGGTAGATCTCACATCCACCGTCATTGTCTATATCCGAATCCACAACCTCATCAGCCATCGTTATTTTTCCCTTACCCTTATCACGTGCAAGGCCTGAATCTCTCTGCTTTTTCTTGTCCTTGTCACTACTTCATTCCTCCTTAGATTCCTCTACAATCTTTAGGACAGTTTTAATTTTACTATCTAAGGAGCTCCATACTTCATCTACCTTAGCCGATACTTCTGTTGTTAATTTCTGAAGCAGCAAGATTTTTCTATTCACCAACTCCTTGAGTGGTGACTCATCCTCTTCATTGCAGAATCTCATTCCCCTCCTTTGGAGGGAAGGATCACGGTTATATTCTTCTACACTCAGTCTTTTCCATAGCTCCCCTTCTTCTTTGGCTACTTGCTCTAACAATCAATGAATTTCATGGGATCTAAGTTCTGATAATCTCCCTTGGGCATAAGTCCCAAGGGTTCTCCTAGTTTCGTACCTTAGCCCATCTACGAGATGGCAAAGTTGATCCCGTTGTGCGTAACCATGGCCTGGGCAACGATGTAGCAATGCATAATATTGGGCCATGGCAGCATCCAAGGGTTCATGAGTTCCTTGCTTCCATCCTTAGATCTTCTTACGCAAGTTAGACACTTTGGAGTATGTTAGGTATTTATCGTTGAAGAGTTCTAACATCGTACTCCACCTCCTAATGGTTTCCGACTCTAAGGACCAGTACCAACTCTCTGCTTCCTTTATGAGTGTCCTAGGAAACAACTTTAATTTCTACCACTCATTTTCTATGTTTTTCAAGGAGCAGGCATTGTGGAATGCCTGTAAATGATTTTGCAGATCAGCGTTGTATCCCCCTTTGAAGTGTGGGATATTGTTCATATCTAAGCACTTGATCCGACTATCTTTTTGATGCCTTGTTGGTATTCTCACTACCTCTATGATATCATGCTCCGGGTGGCAAGTAGGGGTTCATCATGGTCATCTCTCTCATGACGTCTATGATGTCTACGTTGTTCCCTACTTTCCCTTCTTTCATGCCTAGACTCTTTAGATTGCCCTTTTCCTCTCTCTCAACTCTCTCGTCAAGGTCTTTCATTTTTCTTGCCCTTATCCTCACCGTTATGCTCTTGGTGGCTGCACCCTGATGTGGAAGGAGAGGATGAATGATGAGATGAAGGGGAAGAAGAAGTAACACCATCGCCATCATGATGTTTCTTACCTTCTCTTCTGTGGCTTCAGCCCCGATCGTAATGACAATCTGAGTGCCCATCCTTGTCATGTGTTTTTGTTCCCTCAGTGAACAGTTGGCGTTCATGGGGATCAAAACTAGGGTTGTGTATCGTGGAGCATAGGTTCTGGTACCCCACCTCCTCACTATCGTTAGGAGGGGGAACATCTTTCGATAGAGAACCCGTTATAAGTGGTTCACCATCTTCAATTTCGCTTAGGACGTGTGGGATCCCTTTGCCCTTCAACAATGTATGGTGGCTCTCCTATCGCAAGTCCCTTAGATGTTTCGTTGCTGTGGGATGGTAATCCCTTGCATCAAAATCTTCTACAACGTATTCAGCCTAAAGCTGTGTCATGCCTATCTGTGCCAGAGCACGAAGAAGCATGTCAGGGACTGCCCTATCTGGAGGTAACACTATGTTACCTTGCAAATCTCTCCAACGCAGTTGTTCATCCTGATGGTGGATAAAAGTAAAATTTGATATATACTCATCGGGATGAGTATATACCACCTGGTACTATTGAGGAATTGGCTAATTTTGGTTATGTGTTTTAGACTGCCAACTGTTCCTTGTATGATCCCTAGGTGGTGTAATGCTCTTATGAGAAGAAGAAGAAGACATTGTGTCTTATTTGTGTGCTATTTAACCATTATATAATTTTTCATTTAATTAACCCTAAGGTTTGTTTAAACTTCCAATGATGTGAGTGATCTCCTATGTTCTACTTAGCGCACAAACACTTAGTCCCCGGCAATGGTGCCAATGATGAATGGCAAGGTACCCCTACACTCAACCATACAAATACGAGAGTTACATGTGCGATCCAGTCGAACTCCGCAGACTAAGTGCCTACACACCTTATGGAACACTTAAGGTTAATTATTCGTTGTCTTCCCAAACTTACTTGTATTTGTCACGGTGTATGGTTAAGTAAGTCTAAGGTATCTGATTTTTATGTCTTTTCTATTTTATCTCCTATGCTAACAAGGTGAAGGGTTGAAGAGACTAATTAACTAACTTTAACTAACTAACTAACTAAGCCTTAATTAACCTAGCATCAGCATCTATTCCCACTTACCATTCACACCCTGAACCAATGCAACCTTGGTTACCAAACACTAATCGTTGCTGGGATAACCAAGCGTAACGCACATGCTCGAAGTGGTCGTACTAAGGCACTTAACTAGGAGAGAAGGGTTGAGAGAGATTTAATCAACTAATAAAGCATTAAACGATAAATAGTAAATAACAATAAATAAAGTCCTATTTAGCCTATTCCATGCACTGCAAGGTTTATCCAAGAAGTTCATCTTTATTGCCATACACAAACTTGTGTTTAGGTACAATATTTGCTCGAATAAAGATCCATTCACTTTGGAGTTCCTACTACGGGCACATGGAAAATATTCTATCTCTGGAGAGGTAAAACTGCCAGAGTTTCGCTAAGGGTCTAGATCTAGATGAGAAACAAGGGAGAGCCGCCTCTTATTTATAGACTTGGCAACGAACCGCGATATCGTGTATGCGATATCACCGAGGATGACGTGATATCGCGTGGGATGCAATATCGCGTATGAGATATTGCAGCCCATGCGATATTACGTCCCATCACTCACCACTCATCAATTGGTTATGATGAGTGAGTTGACAGTATGTGGTCTCTTATGTAAGGGTTGCTATGTAAAAGCAACTGACGTGTGGTATTTATAAACATCTCTGGGTATCTCTATAGTTTTGAAGATGTTATAAAAGTTGCAAAGTTGCTTTCCTATTTATCTTCGTTGTTTCTCTCTTACTCCATTCTACAAGTTCTTTTATTTCTCTCTTCATGTGTTTTTTTTTATGCCAATAATATTTTGAATAACAATTTTTGCACAATGCATGATTAGTTAACATCTTGATATTTTAGTCAAGTGGTCTTACTTTTCAAAAAGGTGGATAAGTCAAATCTTAATAATTACTAATTGATTATAATAAATTCAATTTTCACCAAGTGTTTGGGTACTATTTTGAAAAATAAAATTAGTTCATGGGTAGAAATGCTAGGTCTTTTTACTTAGTCACAAGCACTCTTTAGAAGGAATCATTCTACTGTAGGCCATATGATAACTTTGTGTTATTGTATGAAAAAAGAAAAAAGGTTCAACCATATAACTTTTATCTCTTTTGTTGATTTTTCCAAGGCTTATGATTCTATTGCTCTAGATAAACTTTAGAAGAGGTTGCATAGCATTAATATTTCACAAGATCTCCTTTCTACTACTAAAAGAATCTATAAGATAGTTAACATTCTTATTAAAGATAATCAATAGAAAAGGACAATGAATAATAGCGCAATTGGAGTTAAAAAAGGTAGTCCTTTGTCCCCTTCCCTTTCTAGCATATTTATAAATAATGTAAAGGAATGGATGCAAAATGCCTTTAATCATGCTATGTCAGTAAATAGATTATTTTTGAACATGCTTCTCTTTGCAAATGATGTGACCTTGATTGCAAAATCAACTACAAGATTAAATTATATGCTTTAAATTCTCTATGACTACTACAACCATTTTGGTATAAAAGCTAATATTAATAAGACTAAAATTCTTGTTTATAGTACTAAAAATAGAAATTATAATTTTTTTCTTGGAGGAAAAAGACTTGATATATGTAAATCTTATAAATATCTGGGAGTTGAATTTGCTAGTAATTATAGTTTAAGTATTCTTACTACTCAAAGAGTTTTAAGTGACATGTGAGTTCTATTTGCTCTAAGAAATAATTGCAATGGGAAACAAATTTTGACATGGGAGATCAAAAGGAAGCTTTTTTGTAGTGTTCTCCAACCTATATTATTATATGGATGTGTTCCATAGGAATTTTCTCTTTTCACACATAATTGGAAAAAATTAGAGCATGTTCAAAAATTATTTCTTGTATATGAATTTCAAGAGAAAATGTAGACTATTTATGATATCTTACTTTTAAAAGTAAATTTGCTTCCCCTTAAAGTTGAAGCCCCTTATTAATTTATTACTTATACTTAGAAGTTAAGTCACATGGAGAAAGTTATTTATGCTAAGGAGATGATGAATACTACATAAGAAAATGGATGGTTGCATCAAGGAAAATTATGGCTTTGGTCATGGAATATTGTAATAGAAGATCTTTCTTTAAATAAATGGCTATTTTAGAAGACTATAAAAGAAAAAGTCTTGTTTGGTTGAACACATCAAAGAAAAAGAATTTTTATGTACATTTTTTTATAGGAGGTTTATTATCTAATACTCATAAGTATCTATTCTTAGTGATTCTTATTCATTTAGAAAGTCAAATTACTAGGGCAAGAATGAGCTCTCATCATCTCCTTATTGAGACAAGTCATTTAATTAATTTACTGAGAGAAGAGTATATTTGCAGATTGTGCAAAGTATTGAGGATGAAGAACATATCTTTTTATTTTGCCCATCTTTGGCTCACATTCAACTAAATTATAATATTAATTGTAATCTTTTGAATGTTTGTTTTAAATTTATACCATTTTCTTAGGGCATTATATCCATGATGTTTTCAACTTTTTTCAAAAATATGTTGAGGCTTTGTAACCATTCAACAAATCCTTTGTGATTTTGTGGATGTAATAAAAATTTCTAGTTTCCAATTTCCACAAATAAGAAATGTTTGTAATTAAAAAACAATGTCATTTAACTTGAAAATACATACTTCAAAGTCATCCTTTTGTTGCATGTGCGATAAAGCCAACTACTTAAATTTTTGCAATTTTTTAAATGTTTGAAATTATCAATTTTTAGGAATTGCTTGTGTTATGTTTTTATTTCTTATGTGCTCCAATTGTGCCAGCTCATGCATCTTTGATGACTATCATGAACCATGCTTATGTGTCCTTGGGTTCCATCCCTACCTACCAACTGAATGTTAAGAATACTTATTTAAGTAAAATAAAAAACAATATCAATCTCATTTAACCAAATATAATTGCAATATGTATTTTGAATATTAAAATTGAAACTGAATATTGAATATTAAGTAATTACTGTAATGACACTACTTTGGAGAAGCATCGTTCCACACTACCCTTCAATCCAAAACTAGTTGAGTTTTCTAGAATGGATCCAAGATGGACTACACCTCAATGTTTACAACACTTGCACACATAACATAAGTGTATATAATACATTAGTCAATAGGTTAAGAGCATAACAAGTATGTCTCATGAAATCAGATAATCAATAGGACCAACATCTCACACACAAACACACACAGAGAAAGCACAAGCAACCACACAAGAAACACCTTCCTACTCTAATACATCTAGTGCTAAGCCCCACTTCAAAGAGAAGGGTGATGGCCTAAGCATTGAATATAAACCCCCTCTACAAGATTGCATATCCTTGTGAAACAGTACATAAAGAAATTAGGATCTTGTAGTTCTTTGGCAATGGTTGTGATAGTGTAAAACCCATGAGGATCTCCACAATCCTCCAACCCTAGTTCTAGAAGGAAACAAGACATGTTTTTCTATAATAGATTGAAGGTTCAACTTCAGACATATGCATAGTGGAGACACTTCCCCACTATTGTGAGAATTGCATCATGCTATGATATTTCTTGAAATAAAAAAACTTTTTTTCAACATTTTTTAGTGAAAACATCATTTTTAGATTCCAAAGTTTTATTAAAACATGTAGAAAAAAGTTGAATACGTCAAACCATATTATTTTTGCTAAAAGGCTAAATAAACATGTTCTAAGGTACAATAATGCATATTCTTTTTAACTTGCACATATTTATTTATTTTCTAAGTAAACTTACCATTTTTGATACTTCAAAAGACCAAAGCTCTGCCTTTTACAACTTTTAGACATGTTATATCTATTATAGAAGTATAAATGCTATTCAATTTGGAACCCATGATTAGCAAAAGATTCTTGAGAAAAAAGTAAATGTCATGTTAACAATAGAACCTTAGGGAATGTATTAGCTCTTAACCTATAATCAAGGTTATTATTATCATCCTAACTTATAATCATTTTTTTCATATCTTTATTAGTCTTCTTTTTAGTGGCTTTCCTGGAATAGTGATGTAGCAAAGTTTTTTCATAGATTCATTATTTGATGTCTTTTGCACATGTCCACTATCTAAGATGTCATTCATGTAGCTTGATGAGCGATAACTAAGTTAATTGTATCAATGCATTAGCATCAATGTTAACATAGTGTAGGCTACATTAACGCATTAGCATTCACACAACATAATTTTGTCTTATAAATGCATCACCTACTACATTTATGACATCATTTAGTTATATAATGTAGTGAAACTTTGTTAGTTTGTAGTCGTAAAACTTAGTATCAGCTAGCAAGTCCCTGCACCATGGTGTGAAGTGATTATACAAAGTTCTTATTTAAATGCTATCTACTTAGATATATTGCATGACCAATAATAAAAATTCAGATTATTCTATTCCATTGTAGCACTTTGACTTAGCATAGAATTTACTTTTAATGCAATTTATTTTCACATGAACTTAACATAATGCTTACTTTCTTCTACACTTAGAATAATAATTCACACTTCCCATGCATGTTAGATATATAGAATGAGTGCAACCAAATTCTATCATTTCATAACTTACTAATGTTACACTTGGTATGCTAAGCAATGTGCACTTGGTAACCCAACAACAATTACATAAGTTCAAGATGTATATGACAAGTTACGAATGACTACTCATTGCTTAGGCTAGAATAAAATTTACTTTTCATACTTAGGATAATAAGATTAAATTAAGATATTTAATAATATTTTAATCATAGCTGAAGACAACATCAAGATCATATGCCTCAATTACACTTAACCATACAAGTTAAAAGCCATCACAAGTGTAATTACAAAGACAACGTATGATTCGTGATCATAGTCAACAATCTATGATACTATGTTAGTCTAGTTCATAGATTACAATCATATCACTTTCTTATGCTTATAATTTGTATGGTTAAGTGTTGGGACTACTCATTGCTCATCATCAATTATCTAAAATAAAACTAACTCCAAGTCTTCCTCTGATATTTATGGTATGTAGTTTATCTCTTCTTGTAACATACAACATCCATCTAAGTATTCACACTTTTTCCACACTAATTTTTTGTTCATGCCTCTTTTGTAATGCTCAACATTCAACATCATATAAGATAGTAGGCTTGATCATTGTCCTATAAAAGTTTTCCTTTAGCTTTATTAAGATTCTTTTATTACATAGAATACCACTGCTCTATCTCCATTTTGATCATCTTGCATCATCACCATTTGATAAGAGTATTCATCCCAAATAATGGAATTGTTTGTAGTGAGAAACTTTTTGGTCTTGAATTAATACTTCTACTTCACCACTATTTATGTTACTATTAAAATTGCATCCCATATATTCTATGTTACTTCTACTAATTTTTAAGCCTTTGGATTTTAGAGCATGTTTATACTTTTCTGTTTTAGAAGTAATATTTTCTTGACTTGTATCCACCAATATAATATCATTTGCAAATAACATACACCATGGGATTTCATCCTATATTTCTGTTATTAATTCATCCATAATAATAGCAAATAAGTATGGGCTAAGTATGGGCCCTTGATGTAGATTTGTTGTGATTAGAAAATCAAATGTGATTCCACAAGTTGTTCTAATTCTAGTGGTAGCTCTTTCATACATTTCATATCTATAGGTACTCTATCATATGTTTCTTTTCCAAGTTAATAAAGATCATATGTAGATTTTTTCTATGTTTTCTAAATTTTTTTATTAATTGTCATATTAAGAAAATAGCCTCTATAGTAGATCTCCTTGGCATAAATCCAAATTAATTTACTAATACTATTGATTCAAGTCTAAGATATTACTCTATAACTCTTTCTCAAAGCTTCATAGTATGCCTCATTTGCCTGATTTCTCTATAGTTTACACAATTTTGCACATCTCCTTTATTCCTATAGATGTGAGTAACAATGCTATTTCTCTAATTTTTGGATATTTTTCCTTCAAAATTTTAAAAAATAATTATGTTAGTCATAAAACTCTTGTATCTTTCAATGCTTTCCAAGCTCCTATAGAAAGGTTATTTGGTCCAATCGTTTTTATATTTTTCATCTTACATAAAGTTGTCTTCAACTCAAAGAAGGAAACTACATTAACCAAAACAAAATTTGGTTCTTCACAGATGTCTTTTCTTAAAAATTATTCATTTAATAAATTTGAAAATAAATTTTTTGTCTCTCCAAAATTTCATTGTTTTTGCCAAAATTCTTTCATCTACCTCCTTGATGCATTTGACATCTTTCATGTCTATGCATTTACATTACTTATTTCTAATTTTTTTCAATTTGTATATAGATTTCTCTCTTGTCTTTGTTCCTAGTTTCTAATAAAAATCATCCAAGGCATCATATTTGGCTTTGGTTACTCCTACTTTTTGTCTCCTTCTTTGTCATTTTATACCTCAACCTATCTTCTTGGTTTTTGTTTTGCTCCCATTTGTTAAAGCATTTTTTCTTATCTTAGATAGCATATTGCACTTCAGCACTCCAACAACATATCTCCTTTGAGATATATTTTTGTCTTTTGTTTTACCTAAAATATCCTTTCTAATTTTCTAAATGTCACTTTTCATTTGACCCTAAATAAAAACCCAATTCTAGATTTCTTCTTTACGTAGTTGTTCTTTAAATAAGGTGATATTTTCTTCCTCCAAATTCTACCATTTTATGCATTTAGTTCCTCTTCTCATGCTACCTTTAAAGCTATGTATAGCTAAATCTATGATCGTTGGTCAAAGCTAAATTGTAAGGCTCTCACCAAGTATGACTTTGTAGCCTTTGCAAATGACTTAGTCTCTTTTGTGCAAGAAGAAATGATCAATTTAAGTTTTATCCATACCATTCTTATATTGAATTAAATATTTGCCTTGTTCTGGGAATAGGTATTTGCAATTGCAAGGTCCCATGCACTTGCAAATTGTAGTAGTGAATCACCAATTTCATTTTGCTCTCCAAAAGTATACACTTCATAAATCGTATCATATTCGATCTTAGTAGATCCAACATGACTATTAAAATCTACTCTAATGAATATGCCTTCTTGCTAGGAAGTTCCTTGAAGCACCAGATTCATTAAATTTCAAAAATGTTGATTGATGAAATTTTCCAAGGATAGAATTTTCTAAGCTAGTTTGTGGGGTAAGAGCATATACACTAATAACGTTGATGATCTCACTTCTAAGCACAAGCTTTATGCTGGTAATAGAAGTAGTTAAAAAAAGGTTTTGAGCATAAATATCTTTGACTTAAATTTTCTATAAATTAGTATATGCTCTTATTTTGAGCATAAAAGAGTTTGAAAATAAATATATATTTTTAAATTTGAAAAAATAACTGATATTATTTTAGATATTAATTACCTATTAGAATAACAAATCTTGTCATTATAAATACATGACCTGTTTTCCCTTCAATCCATCCCGTGATTATTAAAAAGCAAAAAAACAAAAGTCTCAGGAAACAAGCAACATTTTGAGCCGGTCAATTTGGTAACCGCCTTCACTACTCAAACGTACGCAGAATGCTGTCACCCTGCGATCAGGGTGTACATTTTTTTATTTTAAAAAACAAAACAGGTTTACATGCATCACATTTCATAGCCATCGTCCCAGTTGGTTGCAGTTAGTAAAAGCTGCGTGTGAATTACGAGAAAATTCTTACTTTCTATGTAACTTTGACTTTATCTTTTAATTTTATTTATTTAATTTATGAGTGTCCTTATCCTCAACGAGTAGCCATCGTGCATTGAATCAATGTGACTTCTTCCGTCCCAACCAAGGCAGCAATCTTGTGGAAAACCGCAAAGACACAGACATTTTGGAATTGAATAAAATAATAAAATAGCATAATAGTCCATTCGATTCGTGTGTGGAATACTCCAACTAAGGGAATTACTTTTCGTTGGTAGAAAATTCTGACGTAACGGTAGCTCTACAAATGTCCCATTCATTCTCAATCACAACAACACCAATAATAAAAATCCAAACACAGTTATAGAGCGGCTTTCTTACGTTGAGTGAATGCTTACTTGAACAACGTAGATTGACGGCAACATGCGGCCGTGTGTGGATGGATAGGTGGACGGTTTGACACGCTAATCATTAACTTTGCAGCTAGATTTTAACCAGAAAAAGTACAGCCATTAGAATTGCACTTAAATCCGATATTCTAGTGGGTTCTCATAATTTCATCATCCTGTAGTTTTACCTTTACATTGAGAAGTTATCCACTAGCATTGTGTCTAGGTCATGGACATTTGTGCCTTGATTTCTATTCAGAGGATTACAGAGAGAGAAATGTTTGCATAAAGCTGATTACATAAAGGTCTACATAACGAAGATAGGATAAAAGGCTCTTTTACAAAAAATGTTTTTTTTTTTATTTATGACATATTGGAGAAGAAAGCTGTTATGCAAAGTATGAAAAAGATAGACAAATGATTAGCACATTCAAAAATGATTAAATAATTGCTCTATCTTACATGAATCCTAAAACAAAAATAACAAAAGTGAAGGTAACAATTATAGATTTTAAAGCAAAAATAACCAAAGTCAAGGTAGCCAGTATAGTTGGTGAAAAAATAATTAACAAAAGTTAAGGTAGCAAGTATGGTTAGTTTAAAAGTGATTAAGAAAAATTCAAGATAGCGCAATGAAAAGTGATTAACGAAAGTCAAAGTAGCAAATATGGTTGGTTTAAAATTGATTCAATTATTACTTTCACCATTTCAAGTTGTTTCAGTTAAATCTTGATGCAAAAACATGGTAATGTTTGTCTCATTTTTCTTAAAAGAATAAAATAATATTTACCATTAATATTTATTTAATTTATGGGTGTCTGTAACCATTGTGCATTGAATCAATGTGACTTCTTCCGTCAAGGTACGTGGAAAACAGCAAAAATAGACATTTTGGAATTGGATAAAATAATAAAATAACATAGTCCATTCGATTGTGTGGAATACTCGTTCCAACAACAGGAATGACTTTTCGTTGGTGGAAGGAAAATTTTTTCATAAGGGTAGTAAGGGTAACTCTACAAATGTCCCATTCATTCTCAATCACAACAACACCAATTAATAAAAATCCAAACACAACACCAATTAATAAAAATCCAAACACAGATATGCAGTGGCTTTCTTACATTGAATGAATGCTTACTTGAGCAACGTAGATTGACGGCAACATGCTGCCGTGTGTGGATGGATAGCTGGACAGTTTCACATGCTAATCATTAACTCTGCAGCTAAATCTTTAAGTAGGAAAAGTCCAGCCATTTAGAATTGCACTGAAATCCGATATTCTAGTAGGTTCTGATAATTTCATCACCCTGTGGGTTTACCTTTACATGGAGAAGTTATCTACTAGCATTGCTGCATTTAAGGATTGCATCAAAAGTCATCTAGGTCATGGAAATTTGTGGCTTGATCTTTATTCAGAAGATGAAAGAGAGAGAAATGTTTACACAAAGCTGAATACATAAAGGTCTACATAATGAAGATAGATTAAAAGGCTCTTTTACAAAAAACCGTTTTTTTATTTATGACATATTGGACAAGAAACTGTGATGCAAAGTATGAAAAAGATAGACAAATGATTAGCACATACAAAAATGATTAAATGATTGTTCTATCTTAAGGGAATCTTAAAACAAAAGTAACAGAAGTGAAGGTAACTGGTATAATTCTTAAAGCAAAAATAACCAAAGTCAAAGTAGCAAGTATACTTGGTGAAAAAATAATTAACGAAAGTTAAGGCAGCGGGTATGGTTAGATGAAAAGTGATTAAGAAAAGTGTAAGGTAGGGAAATGAAAAGTGATTAACAAAAGTCAAGTATGGTTGGTTTAAAATTGATTCAATTATTGCTGATGGGATGCGATATCNATCTTTATTCGAGCAAATATTGTACTTGAACACAAGTTTGTGTATGGAAATAAAGATGAAATTCTTGGATAAACCTTGCAGTGCATGGAATAGGCTAAATAGGATTTTAATTATTGTTATTTATTGTTCATGTTTAAATGCTTTATTAGTTCATTAAATCTCTCTCAACCCTTCTCCCATAGTTAAGTGCATTCAGTACGATCGCTTCGAACACGTGCGTTACGCTTGGTGATCCCAGTAACGAATCGCGTTTGGTAATCAAAGTTGCATTGGTTCAGGGTGTGAACGGTAAGTGGGAATGGATACTGATGCTAGGTTAATTAAGGCTTAGTTAGTTAGTTAAAGTTAGTTAATTAGTCTCTTCGCCCTCCACCTCATTAGCATAAGGAGATAAAACATAAAAGATATAAAAATCACATACCTCAGACTTACTTAACCATACAATCATGACAAATACAAGTAAGTCTGGGAAGACAACGAACGATTAACCTTAAGTGTTCTATAAGGCATGTAGGCACTTAGTTTGCAGAGTTCGACTGGATCGTGCATGTAACACTCGTATTCGTATGGTTGAGTGTAGGGGTACCTCGCCACTCATCATTGGCACTGTTGCCAGGGACTAAGTTGTTTGTGCACTAAGTAGAACATAGGAAATCATCCACATTATTGGGGAACTTAAACGAACCTTAGGGTTAATTAAACGAAAAAAATTATATAACGGTTAATTAGCACACCAACAAGATACAATGTCTTCTTCTTCTCATAAAAGCACTTCACCACCTAGGGATCACACAAGAGACCATCGGTAGTCTAACACACATAACCGAGAACCGCCAGTTCCTCAACAGTACCGAGTAAGTATATACGTGATTTTACTTTTATCCTCCATCAGGATGAGCAACTGCACTGGAGAGATCTACAAGGTAACATAGTGTTACCCCCAGATCGGGCAGTCCCTAACATGCTCCTTCGTGACCTTGCACAGACAGGCATGACACAGCTATATGTTGAATACGTTGCAGAAGATTATGACATAAGGGATTTTCATTTTAAATTTTAAAATTTGACATGGTACCATAGCATGGCTTTTGATCTTCAACGTTTCTCTATTAAGGTTAGAACCAAAGTTATTTTACTTTTACTTATGCATAGGACTATTCTCATACATGAAAATTTTTAAAAGCTTGGAGTATATCATCTCAAAAGGTTCTCAACGTAGAATTGTAAACGAAAATTTAAATCACTTAATCATGAATGAGAAATGTACTTGCACTCATTATGAATGAGGGATCAAACTTGGTACTCAGTTTAACCAAGAAACTTATTTGAATTCTATGGATGTTGATTATTGAAGTTAGAAAGAAAAATGATAACATTATTTTAAGAATTGATTTGGCACATATGGTATGCAAGGAACAAATTGTATTCTTTAGGTTATAAAACAATAATCTTCACTACAAAAGCCATAAAAGCTAAAAGACAGTATCTAAGTTGGCTAAACTCACACCAAATATGGAGCAAAGCTTATAGAAATATGATACACATTGCCTCCAATTATAAGAAAACCTACTAATCACTCTATCTTTAGACATTCCATAGTTTCTATTTCCCCCACTTTTAATTGGATGGGCTCAATACATTCTTTGTATATGCAAAACTCAACACTAAGAAATCATGAAAGCACTAAGAAGTTGGATAAAAACTTCATTGGAAATAAGATGTTGAAACTCTGCCGAAAACATTGCTTTTACTACTACGTTGAAAACATTGCTTTTACTACTATGCTAAAAACATTGCTTTTACTATTAGAGAAGCACTGTAGAGAGGAGAAACTCCAAATCAACAAAAAAGAAATGCCCAATGGTTTTGGAAATGCATTTTTAAGGTTTTTATTCTTACAACCAATCTTGAAAAACCTCCCCTTTGGGTAGAAAAATGTTTAGACCTTGCCCTCATTCAAAAGAGCCTAATTGGGTTTTCACTTCCTACTAAAAGCTCTTTGTTAAAAAGAAAAAAAGAAAACTAAAGAGAGACATTTACAAATTCTATAGAAGCATCAATTGTTAAATGATGTCACCTTGAACTCACAAATGATAAAAAATTAGTTAAAGAATCTTTTCTAAAAAAACCACCTTACATCAAAACTTCCATATGGCATAAAGAATAAGGGGATTAAAACAAGTCCTAGTATGAAGCAAAAAATTTTGAAGTTGAGGAGTGTCACCAAATAAAACTTCATCTAACCTTGGTTGAAAACTATGCAAATACTTACAACACCAAGTCCAAGAGCTACCAGTAAGGGGACAAGTCAAAAAACAATAGATGAATGAGTCTTCCATGTTGCAGGCAAGACCTCTTGGGTCATGAACACCCAAATGAGATCATTGAATACCAATAGGCAAATCTTGATGAATCAAATACTCCAAAAAACATCTAATTTTTGAAAAAGTAGTAGCATTCCATATCTTTTGAATTCATTACTTCCATAGATAATTGAATCTTGGCCAAATATCATTATTAAAACAAATAATAGTATACACAATCTTGGACCAATATGGAAAAACATGTATCCAAGAAAAATCAAGAAAACCATTGTGAGAATCTTGAATAGTTATACTTCTATCCAAACTATTCAAAAAATTAAAAAATGTGAACTTTTTAGAAACATTAATGACATAGAGACTTTAACACTAGCCAAGTAATCCATTGATAATGCATGCAAAGAGATAAAAGAAAGGTAATGCCAAGCTTACACCATGCACTTCAAAGGTATGTACACTTAACGACTTATGGTTCATTATTAATGGTAAGCTACCAAGGAGCAATCTTATCAAGCATAGAGGTAGAAACAATTATATTATTGAAGTTCCAAAAATCATAGACAAGACAACAATGAAATATGCTGGCCAAGTGATAAGATTCTTAGAAAATACAATTTCTTATTCAATAAAACAAACATGTAAGTAACAAAAATGACCATGATTTATACTAGGTTCAAATTAAACAATGCACAACCCTTTAGTAACGAGGGTATACGCTTTGCTATTGGATAGGACCGTCGTCACGAATGTGACACAAGCCCCAGTCAGCCTTTACTGGTTCCTGTTATATAATATCGTTTTTGTTCATTTATATTTTCGCTTTTAAACAACAAAGTCATTAAACTTTCTTTCACCGAATAACCAGCGTTTGGAATCTCTTTGCCGTGTATGACCAGGGCACTCATTCACGTTGACGTTGACGCAGACACAAACATGTGCAAAGACCACATTCAATGGAAAAATCACTCAAATCTGGGCAAAGAGTACAAGAATTGCTCAACCTTCCTGTAAACAAACAGAGTGTTCTCCAATATACAGCACCTTCAACAAGTTTGATCATCGTCCATAGCATAGAAGTTACAATGAAGAAGACGATCAGTCTCTTTGTCTTGTTTGTAAAGATATGTGTATTTGCTTATTATGTCTCTGCTCTTTCATCTGCCATGCTCATGACTATGTCTACTTCTTTGCAAGCACAGGCTCAAGCATTGCTGGCATTCAAATCCAAAATCATATATGATCCAAATGCAGCCTTGGCCAACTGGAATCTCCACAACATTCATAACCTCTGCAGCAGCAGCAATAATAACAATTCTTGGTATGGTGTCACATGCACTTCTGACCCTCCATTCAAAGTCATTTCCCTAGATCTGTATGACATGGAATTAACAGGAAACATCTCTGTTTCTATATGCAATCTCACCTCTCTTACAGATATTGATCTCTCTGGTAATTTCAATTTGATGGGTGAGATTCCTCCATGTTTGGGAGGATGCACTTCTCTTGTGACATTAAATTTATCAATTAACAGATTGTCAGGTCACATTCCCTTCTCATTGGCCAATCTTTCCTCGCTGCAAGAACTTCGCCTCTTCAATAATACTTTGGTGGGGGAGGTTCCTCAAGGCTTGTCAAAATGCAGTCGCCTTAGAACTTTAGATTTGTCGTATAATGAATTGTCAGGTAGCATTCCCTCATTCTTGGGCAATCTCTCCCATCTTCAGTATCTTGCTCTAGGAAAGGCCTCACATGAAGATGAAACAGACAACTTAAGTGGGGTTATTCCACCAGAGTTGGGGAAACTCCGTGATTTAAATCACCTCTATATCCATGGCGATAATCTTGAGGGCAGTTTGCCAGCAGAGTTTGAAAACCTCACCAGGCTTACATGGCTCCAGGTGAATGCAAGGAAACTCAAGGCAAATCTGCAGTTACTACCAAAGCTCACAAAATTGCAACTTCTGCAGCTGAGGGTAAGCAATCTCATTGGCAAAATACCAGTGGAAATAGGGACTCTCAACTCCCTGGTGACTCTCAACTTGGCAGGGAAAGTTACAGGTGCAGGGGGCATACCCAAAGATATTTGTGAATTAACTGAGCTTATGTACTTTGTGTTAGATCACACGGAAGTCGGTGGCCAAATTCCAAAATGCATAGCCAACATGACACAGCTGAAAATGTTGGAGCTTCCTGGTAACAGACTTCATGGCGAACTTGCCGGTATATTCTCAAACCTTTCTGTGCTTACTATTCTAGATTTGTCTTCCAATGCATTTAGTGAGAACATTCCAGAAGTTGGGAAGTTAGAGATGCTGTACAAGTTGACACTGTTTCATAATTCCTTTCGTTGGCCCTCCAAAGTTGAAGTACCATATTCCCTGGAGATACTTTCTGCTCATTCTAATAATTTTTCAGGGCCTTTGCCAGAGTCTTTGGGCAGCTGTACAGGACTTGTGGTCTTAGATCTCAGAAACAACAGAATATCTGGTCAGTTGCCATATTACCTAGCAAAAATGAAGGGATTGAAAATACTGCAGCTAGGCTACAACAGTTTAGAAGGATTCATTCCCCACTGGATATCAAATTGGACAAGATTAAATTTTTTAGATTTATCAAACAATAAATTTGGAGGCAACATTTCACACACCTTGTTAAGCATAGCAGGATTCCAAATGAGGGATGTCTCATACAAAGTGAATGCAGATGTAAGCTGGATAGAAAAAGAATTGGAACTTCCGAGGAAATACATACCTGTTAATGAGAGTTTGATTGATCTATCTGTCAATAATTTGACAGGAAGAATTCCAAGTTCTATTGGAATTTTGAATGGATTAAGGGTGCTGAATTTATCACACAACATGTTAGAAGGAAAAATACCATCAAGTATTTCAAATATGAGCAATCTAGAAGAGCTGGATTTGAACTCCAACCAATTGGCAGGGGACATTCCTTTAGAGTTGCTTGAGTTGACATTTTTGAGTTCATTTAATGTATCCAACAATCTTCTCTGTGGAAGCACTCCAACTGGTAAGCAATTCAACACATTCGACAAAAGTTCTTTTCAAGGGAATAAATGTCTTTGTGGCTACGATCCCCAACATCAATGTGGACTACATAAGCATGTTAATGGCGGAGAAAATACAAAGCAAGAAGAGGCAAAGAAGACATGGATTGATAAAATAGAAGATAAGGTGTCAATAGTTGCAGTGGGTTTGGGATTCGGACTTGCATTTGGAGGGACATGGGCTCTTTACTTTTTATGGGAACCTTTCCAAAAGTTCTTTGGCTATCTCGGCATGTAATACCAGCTTGCTATTTTGGAATCTTGATCCAAATAATTTGCAAGTTTAGTCCATTGTAAGCTTTTGTTAGTGTGTGTGTAATAAGGTACAAAAAATAGTGGTGCAACTATATATATGTGCAGGGATGAATTTCAAATCTATGGAGCAGGCTTTTATGGTTAACCTTTGCCTTCCAAGCTATGGGAACTCGGAACTGGTAACTTCATCCGGATTATAGGTTGAATGTGCTTAATTTTTAAAATCGCTATTGGTTTCCTAGCTGACTAGCTGGCTGCCATCATGTAAATTGTTGGGATGTGGAAACCCTCTTTTATTTTCTTAGTTCTCTCTTTTTGTACAGTTTGTTCTCATTATTTTGTGTTGCTGTAGATTTAAAATTTGATATTGTATCGGGAGCTTGAGCTCTGCTCTTCGAAACTTCTGATCTAAAATACTGCTCCAAGACATACTGATAGTTAGGTTGCTTAAAACAAAAGCTTAATATTATTAAAAATGGCTACCATCAACAATGTCTTTAAAGAACCCAGCTGACATGCTTCCAAAACGATGGTAATGGTAACCATTTTTAATAATATTACGCTTTTGGTTTTTGCGTGTTGACGTTAGTAAGTAGGTCAAAGTTCCACCTCTTATTATAATAGTGATCATTCCATCACTGCGTGGTAAAAATGGACATTTCATTATTTTATACAACAGTATTCGTCATTATTGAAAAGCAAATTGTGCTTTTAGCATTGGCTCAGCACAGTTTGAGAGAAATGTTGAAGAATGTGGAGCTGTCAATTTTTGCTGTAACTTACCTAAACCCAGTTGTTTATACCATTCATGGAAACAATTAATTAATAAATTCTATAAATGTTATTGACAGGGTAATATAAAAGTACTTCATTGTATGCTTGGGTGTGGCATAGGATGTGGAGTTCCATTTTCATTCTTTTAGTCTTATTTCACTATGCATAGGCCTTTTTTTCGTTATTTTATTCTAGATTTAAAAATTTAACATAAAGTACAAAGATAAAGCAACCATGTAGGCATGCACAAACATATTACATTGTTGCAATACTATACCAGTGTTACAGCAATCTAATCCTGCTGAAAAGAAGAATGCAACGGTTAAATTTCAGGTCTCTTTTGTTGAAAGTTGGTTGTCTATTGATGCAAGGAATCCCACTCACATCCAGGAAATAAGCAATTTAGTTGTTAAAATCCCATCAAATAACAAATACCATCCTTTCCTTTGAAATTTCCAGTGTAAGATTACAAAGAAAGAAAAATAATTCTGAAAAGGTAGGAGTCAAAAGTCATAAACTTTTTAATGCAAGATTTTTCCCTTTAAGATCTCAGTGAGCAACACATTATTTTCTTAGTTAGAATATGCAGTTTGGGATTTGCAAGTCAATTCTATTCTGATAAGTATATTGATGTAATACACTAATGCTAATTTTACACCACATTATATTCTCCTTGAGTTATATGAAGAATTCTTATCAGACAAAGTTGATTGTAACACACGATGTACAATCATCAGTTTCGTAACTAATTAAGATTATACGTAAAGACTTGCAAACAAGTTGTAACAAAAAGGTGTGACTCGTATCCTATGACCTGTCATGACCTTTCCATAGAACATAAGCAAACATCAATCAATTATGGAAAGTGTGTGAAGAAAATATGGTGAGGAACAATCAGAGATCAATAAGACCGTAAGTGCAAGTGAGGATGAATCATTAGATAAGATACTGATTGTAGCATTATGTAGAAGGCAATCAGAATCAAGACAACAAGGAACAACAAATATATGTTCAAAGCAATGGAAGTAGTTTGCAAAAAGAAGTATACTAAAATACAGAAGTTGTTACGATCAATCAAATTTGTAATAATCATTTAAGAAACCAAAAGGTTAACAAGTTACTCGTAAACAGAAGTGAAGATGGATCCAGTTTCCTAAATAGGAAGAGCAGATCCAAGGTGAGTTATTTGTAATCTAGTTCAGTTTCCTAAATGGGAAAAGAATACCATTTGGAAGGTTACAATAGAGTAAAGGAAAATGATTATGAAGAAGAATAGGCTATGAATGAGCTAGTAGTTCATAATAGACCAAGATGAGGTTTGCTAAAGGAATCCATAAGGGCCCAGCCCATAGGAAAATTCTTAGAAGACCTGTCATAAGTAACACTCAAAGGCAAGCATCATAAGGATGTATCCAAGAAAAATATGTTATAATGAAGAGATTCTTAATGACTTAGTCAAATACCAAGAGTGACTGCAGAACATAAAATTATGCAATTACAAAAGATATATAATTAAGAGTTTGTCAATCAATAAACCATATGCTAACTTTCCTCATAACCTAAAAGATCCTTGTAAAATTAGAGTTGTCCAAGAGACGTAAAACCAAACTTTAACAGTTTACAACCAATATATGTGCATTGTTCATTGTCTTGCAGGGCTGCAACACAGGTCAATTTTATGCACAATTTACACCTACCATTCCATTCAAATATAAACTCATTTTTTTCTAATATATGATAACCAACTATTTAAAAGTTAAGAACTGCATTGAAAAGTTAGGGAGAAAGTAAAACTACAGCAGAAAGCTCTGAAACCTGTCACTTTCCTGCATACCCAAGAATTTAAAACATTGCATTTTAGTCATTCATCAAAGTGTCATAAATATGTAAAATACAAGCAAAAAATCAAACAGTATTATTAAAAGGTTCAGCAAAAGGTACAGTGAACAATGAGAAACCACATTGCTAATCAAGTACCATAGCATAAGGGAAACAAATCTCACATACTTTTAAAACATGGCTAAATGTAAAATAAAGATATCTTTTACAGCACACATTCATTGGCAGTAAAAAATTGCGTTCATGATCTTCCTCAGCCAGAGATACAAACCTTGCAAATGGGAAATGTTTGTAACTGAAAAACAATGCAATTTAAAAGAAAACTACAGAGGTCAAATCCATCCTTCGATTGCATGTGCGATAAAGTCAACATACTTAAATTCTCTAGAAGTTGTCCCTTGGTTGAAATTACCATTGTCCTAAGCATTAGATCGTTACATTTATTATAACAGAACAGCTCTCTTTTTAATATTCTTGAATGATGTTAGGAAATAACAATGCCAATGTGATAGCTTTATTAAATATTAAAATATAAGTACTACTCTTGATAATTATAAAAAACTAGAACATTCATAAAAATGAATTATTAAATATTGGTAATTATTAAAGATCTTGAAGATGACTTTGGAAAGATCCAAGGAAGTTTTGGAAAGCTAAATCAGATCTCAAAATTATTTTAGAAAGGTTGGAGAAAAGTTTGAGAAACCATGAGACATCTAAATTGATATAGAAATGGTTTGCTTCTTATGCAAGCAACTCCATGTATTTATTGTAATGAAAATTAATAGAATTGTATTGCCCCCCACCCTTGGTTTGGCAAGAGAGTCAATTTTTTTCTATTCTCTTTTATCAATGACTTTGATGTGTGGTAGATTTTCTTTTAATAGTTTATTCATCATTACACTGATGGTTTTCCTGATTTTCCCAACAACTGAAAATATTCTCCAATTGTAAAATTTCTATTAAAACATGTACTCAAACGTTGAATCCATGAAAACACGTTGTTAAGGATACAAAGCCATAGTTCTCCTCAGTGTTCTCAAGGCATGAATTTACAGAAAGAATATAGACTTTCAGTATCTAATCTTAGTCAATTTTTCTGGGAGGATATTGCTATGTATTGGGAAATTGTCAATGCCAACATGATACATCTATGTGACACTCATGTGATTTCAACCACTTGCATCCTCACCAACCAGCATAGCCAACCAACCACCATGATATAAAGAAGAACAGGAAATAGTGACCATGAGCTTGGAACATGAGCAAACCACATGCATAAATCTCAATGAATGAAATGGAATTGATTGCCTCAGTGTTTGCCCCAATCTGGTAGGGACTCGGAACTTCTTTTCACTTTCTTCCTTTGTCATGGCCTCCTGTGTGGTTATTTTCATTGACTTGATTTGATCTCCGTGCTTATATGATCTGCTGGTTGTTTCACATCCCAACACTATCAAACCATGGCACCGTAAAACAGAACTTCTCAGAATTTTCAAAAAATGCATGAACAAAAATTGGGTAAAATCCAACCAAAAAGCACAAGGATTAGGTCGTAGGCCTGACAGTCTCAGCCAATTAATTTGCTCGGTCTTGGGTTTTTATGCTCAAAGCTGTGACTAAAAAGTAACATCTTTAAAAATATAATGTTTAAATCTTTATGGAAGATTATGGTTATGTTCTTTTCGTAACTCTAAATGGAAAATCATAGTTATGCTCTTGCAAATACATTAGATAATAACTGGTTGAAAACACTTCCAAAGTAAGAAAAAAACATTATACAAAGTAGGTTGATAACCAAAAATGATATCATTAATGTTGAATAACAAATAGTTGTAAATTGTATATCTATTTCCAAGCATGTTTTGCAATTGAAAACAAAAAATATGTCCAAGAGGCCAACTACCAATCATAGATGCTAAATAATATTATGTCCATAACACTGTAGGAAAGCCTATTGTTAACACTAAATAATATTTCATCCATAACCAAACCAATTTTAACCCCCTTTTACATAGTTTCAGACCTCACATTTAATTTTGTTCGGATGTCATTCCCTGCTTTGGTTTGAATTGGCCAGGGTCCAATTTTAGAAGGACCCAATTTCCAACTTGAACTTGCAGGGCTAGCACTTGCAATCAGCATATTTCTTCATGTGTTGCATGGCCCTCTCCAAAGAATCTCTTGCTGCCTAAACTTTTCAAACCATACCTTCAAGAATTCATCAACCGATGGATGATGCCCTTGCATAGTGGGGGAAACCATGTGGTGAGTGATGGGTTGTCTTCCCATTACTAATTCTGCAAGGGAGAACCTAGTGGCTGAGGACTTTTGGATATTGTAGCTCAGCTGAGCTATTCCCAAAAGTATTGGCTAATTATTCTACTCACAATGGACATAATGCTAAAGGTACTCCTCAAGTACACAATTCATATGCTCCATTTGTCTGTGAATGGAAACTAATAATAATTTGAGCACTGTTCTCATCATGCCAAATAAGGCCCACCAAAAGGTAATTGTAGACCTAGGATCTTGATTTGAGACAATGCTCATGGGCAACCCAAAATACCTAGCCACTCTATCAAAGAAATAAACTATTGTGTCCTTTACAAAACATTGAACCAAACAGGGGATAAATATGGCGAACTTCAAAAAATTATCCACCACCATGATGATACTATTTAGGCCCTAGACATTTGGTAGTCCTGTTATGAAATCCATGGTTACCATGATCCAAGTGTATGGTAGAATTTCCAAATGAAGGAGTCCACCATGACATTCAGTAGATCCCCTGTCCAATTGGCATATCAAACATTTTTGTACATAGGAATCATGTCCACATACATCTTGGGCCAAAAGAAAGTTCTCTTGATCAGGACAAGAGTCCTTTGCTTACCAAGGTGTCTAGCCCATGGTGTGTCATGGCATTCATAGATGATCTCTTTTCACAAACCATCCCAATCTAGAACACAAATCTGGCTATTTCAGAACCAAAGTAATCCATCCCTCATCTTGAAATGAGGGGCTCACCCTGCCTTCATCAGATCAACAACTTGAGGAATTTGTTTCAGCCCATCTTGGATTCAAGCTAATAACACATCATCACACTGAACATGGGAGGTATGAGCCTCATTGATTATAACGAGTTGAGAGGTTTGTTGAGAACAACAGCTTAAAGCATCCTCCACAACATATTCCTTACCAACACAATAGACCAATTGCAGATAAAATTCAAAAAGCAAGGCAAACTATCAGGCCTGCTTAGGCTGAAGCTTTGACTGATTGAGAAGGTAGCTAGTTGCTAAGTTATTCATTTTAACAAGAACATGGCTCCCAACAAGTAATGTCTCCATGTCCTTGGACAATGAACAATGGTAAAATGTTTCCTTATCATGGATTGGCCATCTACATTCAATTTGATTTAACTTATGAGATTCATAAGCAGTAGCAATACTCCACCAATTACATTGACACTGGTATCTATGTGGACCTCAAAGGATTTTGAAAATTCTAGTAGGGGCAACACTAGTTGAGAGGTTAGAGCCTCCTTAATTTTGTCAAAAGCTTGGTGACAACCCAAGTCCTAATGCCAAGGAACTTTCTTCTTTTGTAAGTTTGTGGAAGAGGCAACAATGCTTGAGAAATTTTTGATAAATCAACGATAGAAGCTAACCCATCCCATGAACTATCAAACCTCATAAACGTTAGTGGGAGTATGCCACCAACGAACAACATCCACTTTCTTTGGGTTGGGCTTAATTTGACCATGCCCAATGAGGTGGCCAAGGAACTTCAACTCTGTGACAAAATTCATACTTTTTCCTCCTCGCATACAACTAATTCTAGCAAAACTTGTTAAAAGACCATCTACATGCCCAATGAGGTGGCCAAGGAACTTCAACTCTATGTGACAAAATTCATACTTTTTCCTCTTCACATACAACTGATTCTAGCATAACTTGTTAAAGACCATCTACAGGTGCAGGACATGATCCTCCAATGTCCAACTGTACACCCGAATATCATCAAGGTAGACTACTACAAATTTGTTAAGGAACAACCTAAAAGTTTCATTCATCAGAGTACAAAATGTGATTGGTATGTTGCAAAGACTGAAGGACATAATGATCCATTCAAATGATCTATATCTGGTGAAATAAGTAGTATTTTCCTCATCACCTTCCATAATGCGGACTTGACAATACCTTTGTCGTACGTCTACTAATTGAAGTAGTGTACCCTAACTAGTTGATCAAACAAATCTAATATTAGAGACACTAGATACTTATTATTTATATTATACTTGTTTAACAACTTGTAGTCACAACAGAGGTGCAAGGTCCCATCCTTCTTGGTGACAAATAACACAAATGCACCATAAGAAGATTTAGAGGGGTGAATGTACTCTTTCAAAATCAGGCTTTTTAACTCACTTCAATTCTTCTAGCTCGGGTCCCATAGGTGATATGGCTTTTGAATACTAGAGGCAGTCTTGGGTAGTAATTCTATTTTATGGTCTATAGCTCTTTGGGGTGGCTATGGACCTTTTGGTGTGTCAAAACATTAAGTAAATTGGAGTCAAAGGTTGTTCGCATAGTTGTGTGGTTATTGTGTTTGCAGTACAACGTACATGGGAAACCAAGATAAGCTAAAGCCTACATAAATGACAAGAAACGAACTAGTTTAGAGCTCAAAGGAGAAGGTCATCCACAAGGTCTCAAACGAACATGCAAGAATTCCAAAGAACATGGACAAGGAACAAAGAATTCAAAGGACAAAGAAAGTTGAAGAAAGACGTGTCTGGGAAATAGCAAACGTCTTGGCAGAACTGGAGTGAACTCAAACAAAGACGTCACCAAGAAACAATAGATGTCTTTCCTCAGGCAAAGACATCTTCACCAAAGAGACTTCTTCATAGAATGCAAGCCAGACTCAGAAAGACACCTTCCATCAGACAAAGATGTCTTCCAAGAATGGAAATTTCAGAAAGACGTCTTTCCCAAACAAAGATGTCTTTCCAAAATAGAAGGCAAATTCAGAAAGACATCTCAGGCACAAAGAAGACGTCTTCCATGACCGTTAGTGACCGTTGCTTGGTTGTTGCACGAGTTCAAAGATGGATTTAGAAACATGGTAACTATAAGAAGATACCATATGCATTGGGAAATGAGCAAACTTATGTGTAATCATTTTGTCAATCAGTGTGATTTCTATTGCTCCTCATTGTTCTATCTTTTGATCATTGTAAAGTATGTTGTAGTAGCTCAAAGTACAAGGATCAGCAAACTAAGTTGCATTCATCTCTTGTAATTGTCTCCCTTGTTGCCCTGCAAGGTTGATGTGCTTCTTGTGGGAAGGCATCTTGATTGCACTTGTCAGGATCCTGCGGGATTGAGTGATTGGTGTTGCAGCACAACACTTCGTAGCGGAGCTCAAGATTGTAAAGGTTGTGAAAGCCTGGAAACCACATTCCAAGCCTAACAAGACCTTGCGAGGTTGAGTGGTTGGTGTTGTAGCACAACACTCCGGAGTGAGGCTTGAAGACTATACAGGGTGTGGACCCTTCAACCACATTTGAAGAGCAACAAAGTCCAAAGGTGTGTTAGCGATCTACCCTCCAAGTGTGAACTACCCAAGTTGGGGAACCACGTTAAATTTGGTGTGTGTGTTTTTGTTTAACAAAGTTTTAATTTGGGGAACTTATTCATCTCCTCCCCCTTCTAAGTTCAACGATCCACAATGGCAAATTCCTAGGTAATTCTAGCAACATGATATTTTAATAGCAGTGTAAGATCTTTTCAACTTGTGGGTCTAGATTTGGATTTGGCTCATTTGCCTCTCTAGAGTCTTCAATTCCCATGGGCAAGAAGAGTTTGCATGAGGGATCTCTGGCTAAACATTTCATAATCATCGAGGAGATGATTTGAGGACTAGAGTCCTTGTCCATCTCCAACTATGCCCAATGGGTCATGATCAAAAAAGGTAAATCCTCATTAGAAATAAATATCAAATCTAAGTGTAAAGCTATGAATGCCATTGCTTTGCAAAGGAATTCTTGTCCCAATATGACATCAAAGGAATTCATGTTCAAGATAGAGAAATCAAGGACTCCACGCGAAGAGCCCACATGAACCAGGACATTTCTGCTAATTCCAGCACACCAAAGAGGCTGTAATTTGGCAA
Organism: Gnetum montanum; assembly: GCA_015680685.1. Classification (NCBI taxonomy): domain Eukaryota; kingdom Viridiplantae; phylum Streptophyta; class Gnetopsida; order Gnetales; family Gnetaceae; genus Gnetum; species Gnetum montanum. The sequence goes on from MNCI01015250.1 coordinate 150,046, forward strand.
GCTTATATAAGGCTTTGATTGCATCCACAACTCACTATAAGTCCTTTCCCATGGAAGAGATCACACACTTGTTACTAGCCCCATTGTCAATCAAAGCACTACTATTTTGAACCCACAATGACTAGGGCCAACTATACCTAATGCAAATTATCAAAGACTACATTATGGGAACTTAAAGTTCTTGGCTTCTACGTGACCATTTTAGACAACTACATCATGACAGACAATCTCAACTACTCTCCAGAGATACTACCATCTACGATCTAGAGAAGTGGGTTTGCACAATATTCTAAAGCCATCAATTGTTTACCAAAAGCCTATCCCTACCTCTTTTTAGTCTTTCCAAAACTAAGAGAACAATTTCTTGTCAAATGATTTCCTTGACAAAGAAAGCATTGAATTAGTTCCTTGAAGGACACTGAAGAATTGTCATTTCTTACCCTTGGGTTGTCATTTACTCCTGATGTCCTTTCTCTTTTGTCGGAACCCTAAATTACTTGGAGGACCTCTAGTAGCGTGATTGCCCTACTAGTTTGGCTTTAGTCTATTTCCACTTTTGGTAGACACTACATCCAAATTTACCCTACTTTTCTTTACCAAATTTACCCTCATCTAGCATTGTTGCCTTGAAATCAAGGAATGTGCCAACTGTGCCAATAGTAACCTGTAGGGTATCAATACCGTGATAGGGCTACTCCATATGTGCCCAAGGTTGTAAATGGTTGATGACCTTGAAGAATCAATCCCGATCTCCCATATTGGAAATCAGCAACATCAACTCCTAGAAGGTATTGATGTACTCTGCTAATTGCTAAGTATTTCAACATTTCTAGCTTTATCTTGGCAACCCAATTTGAGTTACTAGGGCAGAACTTTTTTATCAAAGAAACTTTAAATTTGTTCCATGTGTCCATGGTACCCTTCTCTTGAGTGCAAAGAAGGCTGCGCCACCACAACTTTGCATTGCCAGTCAAATATTGAGAAGCAGTTGACACTTTCTGGGCCATTGGGATGCTACCAATAGTCAAATACAACTCCACATCATTGAGAATTATATGAATTTTGGCATCACTCCTTTCACCATCATATGTAACCAAGACAAGTGTGGTTTTGACATTGTTTCATTCATGTTTGAGTATCAAAAAATCCCCCGAAAAAAAAAACACAGCATCACGAAACCCATTTTCAGCTCCCAAAGGCCTCCAAAGATCATTCTAAGTCATAGCCCAACATATGAGCATCAATTTCGGCAACCCTAGCAACTTTGGGGGGTTACAAATTCTAAGTGTCAACAAGCAACAATGACGTTGAGCCAACTTAAGCATCACCTCCATGTCACCACCATCAAACTTGCTTCTGGGTCTTAGTTTCAACTCTATTAGACCTTGGACAACCCGTCTACATCAGTCTAAGCACAACAGGCATCAATTCTTGGCATTTTCGGCAATTCCCTCAAAGCATGAGAGACAAAAATTTTTCTAAGGCTAGGCAACTAACGTTGATGTCAATGTCAATGTCAATACCAGCATCACCAACCTTTTTTCAGTCTCAACACTTGTTCCCCATGCAAAAACCAACATTTGGGCCCTAGTTTTGACCTCATGGGCTCTCTGACAACTAGTTGATGTCATTTCCAAGGTATCGAATGGCAAATTTGGCACGTTCAAAAGGCAGTTTGGGAAGTTAGGACTAGAATTGAGATTAAGTGTTGTTAGGTGATGCTGACACTAAAGGCATCAACATCACCTAGGTAGCATCCACAACAAGCAATGCCACCAAGTTCAACATTCAACATCGTCATTTAACTCCATGAGGTCCTCAATGTCCCATAAGCATCGTCAAGGTGCAATTCAACATACATTTGGGCATCAAAAGCAAGTCTTTGGGTCTTGGGATATCAACATGGAAGATGCTAAAAATTCTTACTCTAAGAATGGTGATGTAGCATCAACGTGAGTGTCAGTATTTGCATCACTTGTAGAACTCAACTTTACCAAACTTCCAATTCCTAAAAACGAACTCTAGTCAATTGCACTTGACTCCAAGATTGAATTTGAAAATCCTAGATACATAAATACTATATCAAAATCCAAAATTAAGGCCAATTTTTTGAGATCTAAAGCACTTTTTTGAATTTTAAAAAATCAAGAACACAAGCACCTACCTTCCTAATGTCTCCCACATGCTTCACAACCACCCTAGCTCCTCATACTAGTCCACGAGATCAGTCCAATGCCTAAGTCCCCAACAACCTACAAGATGACACTAATGCTAGCATCAGCATTGACTTTAGTATCACTTAGACAATCTTTGTGTCGCATGTACCAAAGTTACTTTTTGTTTCAACTCCAACGTCACTTGCTAGACAATTTAGCAAAATGGCTCCATTTTGACCCTAAATCGACCCCAGACAATGTCTACACATTCTCCATCCATATCTACACCTACCAAAGATTAAATTTCATCATCAAAACCCTTACTTTGGTATAAACTAAGCCTCTCTTTGTTGGAAAAATAAAGCCAAATACATTAATTGTTGTATTTTCTTTTATGTTGCATTTAATGTGGGGATGTGTTTTATCCCACATGTATTAGGATTGGGGTTTGGTCCTAATGTTTCCTCATATATAGGAGGCTTGGTGTTTTATCCCACATGTATGAGGATTGGGGTTTGGTCCTCATGTTTCATCATAAATAGAAGGCTTGGGGTAGCCTTTACTGCGTGCTTAAAAGTGAAAGCATTGTATCAAGGTTTTACCTTGGAGACGTGAGTCTTGTTGGTGTTGATCTGAGATCTGTTGGAATAACAGATTGTGTGTGTTTGAAAAATTGCAAGTACGGCTTGTGTCCTTAAGATTTGAGAAGAATAGAAGGCAGATCAACATTGTTGTGGAAGTAGGGTAAAAGGGGCCCGAACCACGTAACTCTCTGTGTTCTTGTGCTATTTCCTTTTTTACTGTTTTCATTCTGTTATCACAGCAAATGTTTGCTAGAGTGGTTTATAGTGTTTCTTACAGTGCAATATTTTGCCTCTAATGATTTATTCAGATCTGTAGGGTTTTTTAATAATTTCTCTAGAGCATTTGTAGTGTGTTTTCAGATCTGTGTTTTTCAGATCTAATTGTTTTCAGATCTGATTATAACAGTCTTGTCACTTTTATTTCTCATATATTTTTCATCACCCCTTGTAATTTTGGCCCTCCATAGGAGGTGAACTTCATATTTTATTAATAAAGCATACTGATTATTGGGAAGGGAATACCAAAACCCTTTTCCCGATGTTAATCCTCCTGATTATTATTTATATTTTACTCCAAGTCATTTTAAACACAATTCTCATACTTAAATTTTATGTGGATCAGTTAGACATTACCTATTCAATTACTTAGACTTATCGCTTATTATCATTTGTGGACAATAGGCTAAGTCCATATTTGATTAGAAGTTTATGTCTCTTCATATTATAATCGTTGACATATCGAGGATTACATCGATCTGAAGACCATTTATGGCCATGAGTTAGGTACTTAACATCTAATTTGTGGAGATATTCTTACAAGGTTTTGGAAGAATAATTTTGCAAGAACACCAAGCTCCTTCACTCTAATGCAATACACAACTATGCGCTCTTCCTCCAAATGTCTTGCCAAGGAGGACTTCAAAATTGCATTCTCAATTTTCAGATCAAACACCTCCTGGTTCACCCCAACTAGAGCATTCTTTAAGACTTTCACCCATGTAACCAAGTTGTCAACCAAAGATGCCTTCTCCTATGGTGCTTGGTAGGAACCGAAGAGGTCCTAGTACAACTTAATCCTTTCTTTGAGACCCTCTAGTATAAAGACCCTTGATTTGACCAACTTAACCCAATCCTTCAAGTAAAGATCCAACTAGTATTAAGAAAGATCCACCTCCCTGAGAACATAATGGATCAAGTCAATGCTTTCAAGACTCGAATTTACCAAGGCCTCATCCACCACCTTGATTTGTTCCCAAAAGTTTTGGAACCTTGCCTCATCCTAATCAAGCTCTGTCTCCACCTTTGGGTTGGTCTAATCATCAACAATCTTACTAGGGCCACTTGGATCCATATGTAAAAGGCCTTCTTACAAGGCCACCAACAAGAGTGACTGGTAGTTGGAAATGAAAACCTCATAAACCAAAATCCTATTTCACCCGTATCTATCAAATCCTAGCAAGAAAATTGCATAAAAACTTGTGTGCATGTTAAATCCATAACAAGCTGTTAATCTCTCCCTTGCTCCACTTTAGTGGACACGATGAGCGCTATCAACTAACTCCCCAAATTCATCACCACATATTGATAGTTGGTGTTGCACTCTTATAAGCACATGCAACATCTCATAGCACGTCTCATGTTGTACCCAAGGCTAAACCCTAAATTAGAGTTGAACTATACAATCCTCCTAAATAAGGTCATACCAAGTGGGATACAAAGGAAGACCATAGCCTCCTCAACTAATGCATGGAATTGCTATACCAGTATAATTCCAAAAATACACGGAGTGGAGGAGGTAGCAGGCCACTATCAACCCTGGTACCCCTCTTACAATCTATGATTAATCAACTTTTTGTTATCAAATGAGTATCCCAGATCTATAGTGATTCGGTCACAAAAAGATGCTTCTATAAGAATAAATAAACAAAACAACATATTAGATATGATCCATGTTACTCTTTTGGAGATGATATGATTTTTACTGTCCAACAAATCCTTTGTGATTTCTTGGACATAATAAAAACTTCTAGTTTCTAGTTTCCATAATTCCTTGGAATTTTGCAACATCCCACCAAAGAACCAAAACAATAATCCACATTGAAGTCCAACTTCATAACCTTTGTTGAAAAACTTTAAAATTTTGTTACTGTCGTACCACAACGTAAATACACCATGGAAATGTTGTCCATACCATACATTATTATCCTATATAATATTGTTCCATAATTGATCAATTTAAATAACATAATTTGTAGATATGTGGTTAAACTACTTTTCAAGTTCATCAATAAAAATGTTAAATATTGTTAAATAATAAAGGACAACCTTGCTTTACTCCAATATTATATTGTCATAAATTGAATAAATTTTGTAGTGTTTTCATCTCTTAGTTCAAAAATTATTTCTCTATATAATTTTTGAATAGTATTGAGTAAACTAGGATTAATTTAAAGTTTGATAAACTTGTTGCTTAAATTCTCTCTCAAAACTGAATCACATACCACAATGAAGTCAACAAAGTAGATATAATGCCTTTCTTTATTTTCCTTTAGCTTGTTCAATATAGTATTTGACAATAATCATCTAGTCTAATGTAAAATGCTCTCTTCTAAATCATTCTTGTGGGCATATATGTAAATTATTTTCTTCTACCTACCATCCTATTTTTTTCTCCAAAATGATACCTAACAATTTTACAAATAAGTTACCGATCATGATCAATTTGTAATTGTTTAAATCTGATTTATCTCTCTTTTTAAAAAATAAATATAACAACTTTACTAATCATCCATTGTCTGTTCAAACCATTTTGAATCCATTCATTAAGCATTTTTCAAGTTTCTATCCAAACCAATTATCTACCACATTTTAATAAATCAATATATACTCCTACATTTACAACTTTTTCAAAAGCTACAATTTTAATTCTCCATTACTTCATCATATGTAAGCTGTAAATTGTTTGGGTTTATGCAGCTAGTTCTATGATTTACCTCTTGTGGCAAAATAGATTTTTGTAGAATACTTAATCTTTAAAAATGAAACTTTATTGCTTGAAGAAACTTTACTTATAAAAAGTTTCCAAATATTTATTGGATCTTGCTTTATCATTTGTACCATACTTTTTTAAGGATCCTTTAGAAATTCTCCTCTTGGTGAATCAATTTCATGTATTCATTGGTTAAAGCTTCATCACTCTAGGAATTTTTTATTCCTAATATCACTTATAGACATTCTTCATGAAACCACTTTTCACCTATAAACATTTTAGGTATAGTGACTTTTTTTTGTAGTTGTCAATAAAATCTCTTCTAACTTAACTTTAGATTTCTTTATTTTCAATGACTCTTATTAAAAAGCTTTTGTATCTTCATTTGTCTTTCTTCTTCTTCTTCTTCTTGGTATTTCATAGCTTCTTGAAACATCACTATTAATTATCTTTAAAATCTTATAAATAAATAATAGAAATACTACAAAAACCGTCAAGCATTTGGATTTAACCTTGATCTAACTAAATCATAAAACAAACCTTTAACTAATAAACATTGTTGATTTAAAGTAGAAAGAAAATAGTACAACATAGCACAACAAAATTTGTTACTCCTAGCACTAATAATTAAATAAAAATAATTATAAAAAATGAAAACTAATGCAATAACAAAAACATAAATGCCAAAAAATATAATAAATTACATAATTGGAAAATGCCTAAAAAGATAATCTCAATAACAATTGTTTCACCTCCATCAAACTTCTAGAAACACAGTTATTTATGTTTAAATTTTTCATATAATAATAAAAATAACCATAAAATAATATTATTTCACTCTCAAACGTATAGTACATATTGCAACATCTTGGTCAAGACAACAAAGACAAAAATTTCATAACTATCATATTTTATTATTTATTTACAAAAATGAATACAAAGCTATACCCAAAATTTGTACAATTTTTTGATTTTAAAAAGATACAAAATTTATTTCAAAGGTCCAAAGGGTTCATCTTCTATAGAACTAGGCTAGCTGTCATCCCATGATCCTATTCTAGTGTTTCGCTAGCTACTCTAGGCTCTCTGCATTAAAATGTAAAACGAGTTAGAATTCCTCAAGTAAGAAAAAGTACTATTTTCGCCTATTCATGAAACATATAAGGTTTTGAGCCAAAAGCTTAAGAACATGGGCCAAACAAGGGTTGTTAGTTAAATATTCAAAATTATTCTAAAGTTTAAAAATGCCACAACAATCAAAATATGTTATATTTAATCTAGAAATCTCCAAATGATGGATCTTGGTTCATCCTCACTGTCAAAATAAGCCAAGAGGTCTTGGAATTACCTCACTACTAACATCATATCAAACCATGTTAAGTGACCTATGCATTAAATTAAATAATTCAATCTATGTAAAATTTTAGGTTGTGACACTTCCTTTAATAAAAAACTACATATAGTAACACTAAAAAGATGTAAGCATTAAAACTTAGTATTCCTTACTATTTCTCTAATTAAAATCACTAAAATGACCATGCAAATACATGCTAAATTCTAGATAACAGGTTCAAATAAAAGAGTTACTTAAAGCTTCCAAATCAAAAATAGTACCACTAGGCTAACACCTCATTGTTGTCAAACCAACAAAATATCACTAATAAAATTAGTTGCAGGTGGCAACTTGTAAACACTATGCTGAAACTCAATTCAAATTTCTTGAATGAAAGGACAATTTACATAAAGATGATTAGCATTTTTTGTTGTTAAAGAAAATAATACACTAGTTCTTCATAATGTTTTTCTATGCAAGGTATTGATTGGTAAGTAATTTTCTATAGAGCATTTGTCTAACAAAGAGATTAATGCAAAGAGAAAAAATGGGATTCTAGACGTCAACTATCCATGGAACATAGAGTGGTATAAGCATTCTTTATGGAATATTGTAATCCATAATGACTTTGCCAACTACTAACTTAATGGTAATGGTGGCAATTATATCATTGTTTAGGACTTAAATATTTATTATATTGTTTTAAAAAATATCTTAAAAATATAACCCCAAAAAAACTAATAAATTTCAAAAAAAATCATTTAAGAAAGAACATGATCAATATTCCTTATAACTCTCAAACCCCTAGGAACAATTATAAAGCAATATAATAATGTCTTAAGTGTAAGGACCATCATTTGGAGTGATGGTAAGGTGCTCATTTCTCAAGTTGAAGATTTGGGTTCGAGCCTAGGCACAGCCACTCAAAGAGGTTAGGCTTTTGCTCATCTACTAACTCTCCTAGGATCCCACTTAGTGGGATGAGCACTATGGCTTTGGGCAATGATCCTTTTATAATAATGTCTTAAGTGTGACTTGAACTAGCAACCTCTTGCATAACAAGATAATGAGCTAACTACTTGAGGCACCTATGGCTAACATACTTTAAACATTATTGTTAAATAACATGCTAACCATCATGATTATCCTAATTACCAACCTAATGATTATGATGATAATTATACCATTATTTTGCATGTAAAGATTTAGTAAGCATGTTATTTTCCTAGATGCAATAATAAATTCTTGTGTACTAATATTTTAACTCTAATAAAAAGCTAGTAAATTATGTAAAACATTCAAGCAAGAATGAGTTCACGAAAATATAAAATTAAAATAACTTTATGGATGAGTATGAAAATAGCATGTAGGATCATCACTCAAACCCTCAATGCTCATCCTACCAAGCAACATCCCAAGAGGATTAGTGGATGTGCAAAAACCTAACGCCTTCGAGTGGTTGCACATAGGTTCAAACTCATATCTTCTAACTTGAGAAATAAGCACCTACCATCTCTCCAAATAATGGTCCCCCATGAAAAGAGCATGTAGATTTTGTCCAAATATCATCATTGATATAATATCAAATGAAATCAATCTACATTGTTATGATAAGACTAGGATGATGATGATCATTGTTGATATGATATCTTATTTTGAAATCTCCAAGCCATGGATTCAAGTTTGGTAGACAATGCTAAGTTATAAAGTTCTAATTGGACTATAAATCTTGAGGTGTACCTATGTTACAATTATTTCAAGATTCCAACAACCCCAATTATTGATATGATATCTTCTAAGAACATTTTTTGTTTTAACTTATACTATAGAACTTTTGGAAATGTTTATACTACTATTACAAGAAGTATTAATAAGCCCAAACAAATTCGTCACAAGGCAAATCTATCCTTATATGATAAAAATTATGTTAACTCAAAGAACAAAAACTAATGTTGATAAACTAAAACTGAAATTGAAATTTTTACTTACATCCACTAAGACCCCTTGGATCTATCATACAAGTTCAAATTTCCTTTTACAGAAATGTTTTTATTTTAAATTTATAACTCAATACTATCTAGTAGAATCAAACCTACATTAAGATCTACATTAAACAACAAAATGCGAATAAAGCAAAATATGTTCTATTGCCATAACAATCTATTGCTACCTGAAATCATTTTTTGCTATTTTAGGTTTAAGTAAGGATGTTGAAAGTGATGTAAATATTGTTAAGGTAGGGTCCATCTTCTCTACTAACAATTAATTTTCTATTCTTGATTTTTCAAAAATATCAATCCTAAGTTTGAACACCTAGATAGACATTCCTAAAATTAGCAAGTTGTTCTTTTCCTTTCCATGCTATTTTTGGTGTTTTTTACTCAATGTTAAGCATGTGTTGTACAGTAAATGTTTTTTTTTTTTTTTTTTGGTTTTCTTATCATCAATATTAGTTTACACCCTCCTTGTTATGAAATCTTATGCAAATGTCTACTTGGAAATTTTTCCTCAAGAAAAAAATGATAAACCAAGTTCATTTTTCAACTTCCTATTTTATTTTATTTTATTAATATTAAAGGGAGTCTTAGAATCATCTAATTATATAATTATAGATACTTAAGAAGAATTATAGAAAAATATTACAATGTCTTAAGTCATGGTTTCAAGCTTGGGTGCAACTACTCAAAAAAGGTTAGAGTTTCGCTTGTCTACTACCCTCCCAGGACCCCGCCTTGGTAGGATGACCATTGAGCCTATGGGTGATGATCCTTTTATTACAATGCCTTGAGTGTAACTTGCACTAGTAACCCTACTTGCCTATAAATCTTTGTTAAAAAATGAATTAACCACTTGAAACACCTCTTATTGGTTAAACTATAATTTTGAATTACAATTGGTCATATAACAAGTTGTGGTTGATTATAAAGAACATATGATGTGAGAGAGGTAGCAGGGTTGATGGTGGCCTACTACCTCCCCCACGGTTCGGGGGCTGTGGAGGCACAAGGACTTCTCTACTCCTAGTGTCTTCAAAACCATTCTGGCATGGTGGTTCCATGCACTAGTAAGAGGGGGCTATGGCCTTCCTTAGTAACCCACTCTCAGTAGGGCTTTGCCTAGGAGGGTTGCGTAGTTCAACTCTATGTTGGGGTTTAAGCTAAGTATGTCATGGGATATGGTATGGGATGTTGTGTGTGCTCATAAGAGCACAACACCAACTACTAGCACGTGGTGATGAATCTGGAGGGTTTAACTAGTAGTCTCCATGGTATCCACATGAGTGAAGCAAGGGAGAGCTATCTAGCTTTTATGAGCTTTTATTAGCATTACACATTTGATGTTTATAAATACTGCTTAGGTCACATGCTAACTTTAACAGGTTGTTTGTTGGATGTGTTCTAGGTTTGTTGATTGCTAAGGCATATTGCTCAACTTCCGTCATAAATCTGAACCTAGTTTGAGGGACTCTTAGGGTGCCAAACAACATTGTTACAAATGGTATCAAAGCCTCACAACTTATTTTCAACTAAAATTTGATTGATAAAGGGGTATAGAGGATTTTTAGTTTGTGAGGTTTCCATTTTCAACTTCTAATAGCCACACATTCCCATTGTGGGTGGCCTTGTGAGAAGGCCTTTTGGTAAGATGGAGCCAGGTAGACCTATCAGGACAGTTGAGGACCAGGCCAACCCAGAGGTTGAGACAAAACTTGGTCAAGATGAGGTCAAATTTCAAAACCTATGGGAGAAGGTTAAGGTTGTGGATGAGGCCTTGGCCAACCCTGGCCCTGAGGGTATGGAATTGATTCACTACGTCCTTAAAGAAATGGACTTGCCATAGGACAAGATAGACCTCTTCTCAAAGGACTAGGTGAAATTGGCAAAGGCCAATGTCACTATCTTGGAGGACCATCTAGATTGTATGTTGGATCTTTATAAGGACCTCTTTGGGTCCTTCTAGGTGGCATAGTCAAAGGCATCTTTGGTTGATGACCTTGCCACACGGGTGAAAGTCTTAGAGGATGCTCTAGTTGGGATGAACTAGGAGGTGTCCGATCTAAAAGTTGAGAATGCCATTCTAAAGTCCTCCTTGACAGGATGCCTGGCTAAAGAGCCCATAGCAGTGGCCTAAATTAAAGTAAGAGAACCAGGGTCCTATGATGGTGAAAGAAGAGATGCAAAGATTGACACCTTCCTCCACGATGTGGAGATGTATTTGTCTACTGGGAGAGTTCCTATGGCCCAAAAGGTATCCACTGCATCTCAATAGCTGATTAGCAGTGCAAAGCCATCATGGCTCAGCCTTCTTCGTGCCCATGAGAAGGGTACTACAAGTGAGACAATAGACACATGGGAAAAATTCAAGGCAGCTTTGATCAAATGGTTCCACCCAAGGAACCCAGAGTGGGTAGCTAGGACCAAGCTTAAGTCATTGAAACACTTCGGCAAGCTTGAGGACTACATCAATGCCTTCCAAGAGCTTATGTTACTGATTCCCAATATGGGAGATCGAGATCATTTCTTCAAATTCATGAATGGGTTGCACCCCTAGGCACAGATGGAGTTGCATCGTTGAGGTATTGACACTCTAACAGAGGCCATTGTAGCAGCTTGCACTTTCCTTGATTTTAAGGCTACAAAGCCATATAAGGTTAAACCTGGAAAGGGAAAGCAAGGCACGTCTTCCCAATCTCAAAAAATGGAGTTCTACGAAATGGGGAAATGGTTCTAAACCAAATCAGCAGGGAACTCGCCTTATAGGAGGCCCTCTAGGTAACCAAGGCTCCCAACAAAAGCAGAAGGATACCGGGAGAAAATGGCAACCTAGTGGCAAGAAGAAACAAGTCTTTGAAGGATCCTTCAAGGGACCAATTCAATGCTTTTTGTACCATGGTAATCATCTAGTGAGAAATTGTCCTCTAAGCTAGGGAAGGACTAAGAACAGACAAGGACAGGCTCCAAGGACATGGATTCCTTCAAGGTCATTTTGGAGCAGGAGTTCCTACACAAGGCAAAAGCTTTTACAGCTCCACATTTAGACCTAATCTTCATATCTCATGAGAACTCTCTTTGTTTGATTAAGACTCATGGGGCACAGATAGGAAAGGATGACAAGTCTAGTCCTTAAATTGTCTCTCCAATGGTTATGAAACACTTGGCCAGAGATCCCACACACAAATTCCTCTTGGTCATGCAAGTCGATGATCCAATAGAGGCTAGTGAGCCTCATTCAAGCCTCAATCCATGAATTACCCAGGTCCTAGACCATGTTTGTGATGATATGCCACCAAATCTATCCAAAAGTCTACCGCCACAAAGGGTGGTAGACCACAAAATAGAGTTGCTACCTAGTACAACCCTCCTATTCAAAGACCATATCATCTGACAAGGCCAAAGTTGGAAGAGCTAAAGAGACAGCTTGAAAGTCTAATTTTCATAGGATACATTCGTCTCTCAAAATCTCCTTATGGTGCACCAATGTTGTTCATCACCAAGGATGGATCTTTGCATCTCTGCTATGACTACAAGCTATTAAGCAAGCACACCATCAAGAATAAGTATCCAGTGCCTCTGATTTCTAATTTGTTTGATCAACTAGCAGGCACATTATTTTACCTAGCTAGACCTTCTTCAAGGATATTAGTAGGTCCAAATTGCATAGGGAAACAAGGAGAAAACTGCTTGTGTTCGGGCTTTGTAATGCACTAACCACCTTTTGTATGGTCATGAATGAGATATTCAGGCCATTTCTTGATAAGTTTGTAGTTGTCTACCTTGATGTATATAGTCAGACCATGGAGGAGCATGTCCTCCACCTGCAAATGGCCTTGGAAAACTACAATAGAATCAATTGTACATGAAGAAAGAGAAGTGTGAGTTTTGTTGTACAAAGTTGAAGTTTCTAGGTCATCTTTGTTGGAAAAATGAAGACAAATACATTAATTGTTGTATTTCCTTTTATGTTGCATTTGATGTGGGGATGTGTTTTATCCCACATGTATTAGGATTGGGGTTTGGTCCTCATGTTTCCTCATAAATAGGGGCTTGGTGTTTTATCCCACATGTATTAGGATTGGGGTTTGGTCCTCATGTTTCTTCATAAATAAAAGGCTTGGGGTAGCCTTTAGTGTGTGCTTTGAAGTGAAAGCATTGTATCAAGGTTTTACCTTGGAGACGTGAGTCTTGTTGGTGTTGATCTGAGATCTGTTGGAATAACAGATTGGGTGTTTGGAAAAAGTTACAAGGACAGCTTGTGTCCTGAAGATTTGAGAAGAATAGAAGGCAAATCAGCATTGTTGTGGAAGTAGGGTAAAAAGGGCCCGAACCACATAACTCTCTGTGTTCTTGTGCTATTTTTACTATTTTCATTCTACTTTCATTTTGTTATCACAACAAATGTTTGCTAGAGTTTAGAATGTTTTGAGAGTGATTTATAGTGTTTCTTGACCTGCTACAACGCAATATTTTGCCTCTAATAATTTATTCAGATCTGTAGGGTTCTAATAATTTCTCTAGAGCATTTGTAGTGTGTTTTCAGATCTGATTATAACAATCTTGTGGGGCATAGCCCAATTAAGCCCAACCCAAGGAAAGTAAAGGTTGTATGAAAATGGCCTACCCCTACTAATGTCCATGAGGTTAAACAGTTCATGGGTTTAGCCAACTTTTATTGCAAATTTATCAAAAACTTCTCAGGCATTGTTGCTCCTCTTACAAATTTATAGAAGAAAGAAATCCCATGGCACTAGGACTCATACTATCAACAAGCCTTTGACAAAATTAAAGAGACCTAAACCTCCCATCTTGTGCTGGTCTTGCCATAATTCTCAAAACCCTTTGAGGTCCATACAAATGCTAGCGAGGATGCAATCCGCAAGATGTTGCTACAAGAGGATCACACTATTACCTATGAATCACAGAAGCTAAATTAGATAGAGCGCAAATGGCCTATCCATGAAATAGAAACATTTGCCATTGTCTATTGCTTGAGATCATGGAGGCACTACTTGCTAGGAAGTCGTGTCCTTGTGAAGACAGATAACTTGGTTACTAGCTATCTACTCAATCAAACAAAACTGTAGTAGAAGCAGGCATAATGGTTGGTCCTACTCTCTGAATTTGACTTGCAATTAGTCTACCAACCTAGGAAGGAGAATGTTGTAGCGGATGCATTGAGTCGTCATCCTCAACCCACCTCCCAGCTCCTTTCTATTAGTGGGTCACAAACCTCACATGTTTAGTGTGATGAGGTACTATTAGCTAGAATCCAAGATGGGCTGAAAAAAGATCCACAAGTCATCAACCTAATGAAGTTAATAGAGGCAGGGCAAGCACCTCATTTTAAGATAAGATGGACTACTTTGATTCTAGGATAGTCAAATTTGTGTTTTGGATTGAGATGGCGTTCACAAGAAAATTATTTGAGAGTTCCATGGCACACCATGGGTTGGGCACCTTGATCAACAGAGAACTCTGGCACTAATTGAGAGAACCTTCTTTTGGTCAAAAATGTACTGAGATGTGATTGCCTATGTTCAGAAGTGTCTGGTGTGCCAACAAGACAAAGGGTCTACTAAGTGTCTTGGCAAACTTCTCCTCCCTCTTGAAATCCCACCATATCCATGGGCTATGGTGACCATGGACTTTATTACAAGCCTATCAAGTGTGCAAAGCGTAAGTAGCATCATTGTAGTGGTGGATAAATTTTCTAAGTTCATCATATTCATCCCCTGTCCAACCCGATGTTAAGTAAAGGACACAATAGCATATTTCTTTGATAGAGTGGTCAGATATTTTGAGCTACCAATGAGTATAGTATCAGATCATGACCCCAGATTTACAGGTCCCTTTTGGCAAGCCTTGTTTGGCATGATAGGAACCACCCTCAAGCTATCTACCAATTTCCATCTGTAAATAGATGGATAGACAGAGTGTATGAATCATGTACTCGAGAAGTACCTCCGACATTATGTCTGCAGTGACTAAAAGAACTAACCTGTTTTGTTGGGAATTACCTAGCTAAGCTATAACATCCAGAAGTCCTCAACTACGAGGGTTTCTCCAACAGAATTGGTAATGAGGAGGCAGCCCATTACCCCACATATGGTTTCTCCCACTCTACAAGGTCAGCACCCTTCAGCTGATGAGTTTTTGAGAGTATGATTAGAAAATGTTATGGCCACAAGGGATTGTTTAGAGAGGGTTGTGTGACACATGAAAAAAGTACACAAACCATATGTGCTAGCCCTGTGAATTTGAGGTTGGAAAATGGATCCTCCTAAAATTAGACCCTCACCAATTTAAACCAAAACAAGGAACTACATGCAACCTGATGCAACAATATGATGGTCCCTTTTGGATCATCGATATGGTTAACCCTATGACTTACAAGCTGCAGCTACCTATCAATATGGACTGGGTCCATCCAGTTTTTCATATCAGCATGCTAAAGCCCTTACCCAATGGGTTTCCTTATCCAGAAAGAAGCCTCTCAATCTAAGAGCATCCTTGTATTCAATCAATACAAGGCAAAAAAGTTGATTGTGTCAAAAACTTCAAGACCATTGGGCATGGTCCTGAAATGAAAGTGGAATTTCTTGTCCATTGGAGATATCATTCGGACTCAAATGACAATTGGAAGCACTAGAGCATTTGAGATCCCATGAACACTTCATCCTAGACTTCTATCAGGAGCAAGCAATCAATCTCCCACCATGGCTGCTCCAGTGATAGGTAGGTGATCCCCCTATATAGTTAAAAAAAAAACTTCTAGAAAATGAGGAGTGGCTAGGCCAAAAGAGGCATGGCATGTTGTGACCCCCAGAACCAAATGCATATGTTCCTATGGAAGCCTAGCTCAAGTGGAGGAATGCTTGGAGTCTTTCGAAGGACTCTATAGGCGATAGGGCTCTCAAGTTTCACATAGGTATGGGACTATGATGATCTTGAGGCCCCTAAACCTTTGGAGAAAATGATTTAATGGATGCCTTGAACTCGTAATTCTATTTAGGTTGGTGTGTCCTATCATGTCACTGCGACATACCACTTAGAAACCCTTCTATAAGTTCTACATCTTAGGCATGGTATAGAAGGGTGGACATGCCAGGTCTTGAATGGTACCATTCTTGACTTGGGTGTTGAATGCTACAAAGAATCTAGATCTTGGAGAGATGGTCAAGTTCAACAATGAGCTTTAAGATTCTAGACCTTGGCAATTGGACCTTCCAGAACCTAAGGTCCTTTAAATCTGATTATAAGTAGCATGAGTTACTTCCCTAGAATTGATAGAATCCTCCTTCGCTTTTGATGTAGCAACCTCGTGGGTTACCCAGGCTATGCTCCGAGGCTCATTTTAAGTGAGGAAGCATTATGAGAGAGGTAGTAGGGTTCATGGTGATCTACTACCTCCCCCAAGGTTCAGGGGCCATGGGGGCACAAGGAGTCCTCCACTCCTTATGTCTTCAAAACCATACTAGCATGGTAGTTCCATGCACTAGTAAAGAGGGGCTTAAAGCCTTCTCAGTATCCCACTCAATAGAACTTTGCCTAGGAGGGTTGCATAGTTCAACTCTGTGTTGGGGTTTAAAACAAGTGTGTTATAGGATGCACTATGGAACATTACATGCACTTGTAAGAACATGACACCAACTACCTACATGTGATGATGAATTTGGAGGGTTAAGCTAGTAGTCCCCATGGTGTCCACATGGGTGAAGCAAGAGAGAGCTATCTAGCTTTTATTAGCATTACACATTTGATGTTTATAAATACCACTTAGGTCACATGCTAAATCTAACAAGTTGTTTATTGGCATGTGTTTCCGGGTGGTTGATTGCTAAGGCGTATTTCTCTTAAGCTTCATCCCAAATCTAAACCTAGTTTGAGGGACTCTTGGGATGTTGAACAATGTGTTAGGGACAACGTTGTTACATCTGAGATTTCTTTTCTTTTCTTTTTCCTTTTTTACAAGGATGCTAACCAATACACTCCAAGAGTGCTTCGCTATTTATCTTAATTTTAGTCCTTGCTTTCTCTACATTTCAAAATATTTTCACCATAAGCTAATTAGATAATTTGAATCTCAAAAATAACTTCTTTCAATAAACATTTATATCATTTTATTATTTTTCAACTAATTTTTACAAGATGGTAAGATAGAAAGGTTTTATCTATAGGAGTCTAACATAAAAATCCGTAATTCTTAAATCTAAAGAATGACATTACAAGGAACCATAAGCTTAAATTGTTATGGTAACCCCTCACATCTATAGTCCTACTTGATATTTTGGTTTATCAAAATTCCAATTTCACACATGGTTACCATCATTTTCCTCGTAGTGGCATGATTTCCACTCAGGTATATTAGTTTTCTATAAAATATTATACAAGGTGAAGGTGTTAGAGCACTCATGCTTCTCACTTATCGAAACTCCTTTGCCTCAAAATAATAATAAAACAAGACTATGATTTGCTAACAAACAGAATTTGTGTTTACCTGGTCAAACCTAAAAAACCATTCTCAATGTTATACTTCATTTTAACAATGAAGTGTCATCCTAGAGGTAAGACTTTTGATTTGAAAGCTCTAAGTCCTGGATTCAATTCAAATTGGCAATGTTAAATTATAAAATTCTAAAAGATCATCACCTAGAAGCTCAATACTCATCCTACTAAGGTCAGCTCCTAGGAGGGCAACAGATGAACAAAAACCTAACCTCTTTCGAGTGGCTGCACTAAGGCTCAAGCCTAGGTCTTATGATTTTAGAAACAAGCACCTTACGATCACTCTAAGTGGTGGTCCCTAATTATAAAGTTATAATCTCATTGAACTATATATCTTGGGGTGTACCTATATTACAATTATCCCTCGCCCACCTACGCATGTCCCTTAACCTCAACCTTTTATAGACAATAAAGATTTAAAAAATCAAACCATCTTATACTTTAATACAATGGTAAGGGTCTTGGCCTAGTAACCTAGGTAACAAGCAACACTAAATTTAAAAAAAAAAAAAAAAAAAGATCATCACCCAAAGCCATAGTACTCATCCCACTAAGCAAGAAACCAAGAGGGTTGGTAGATGTGCAAAAGCCTAACCTCTTTGAGTGGCTATGCCCAAGCTCAAACCCAAGTCATTGACTTGAGTTTGAGCCCTTACCATCACTCCAAATGACAATCCCTAGGCAACCCTAAGTTATATATTGAAAAGAAAATCCAGTTGAAGATTTCAGTTTCAATATAGCATAAATAAAGATTTGGCAAACACATTTTAAAGATGAGGCATTTTTAAAATTTCCAACATAACCCAATATGTGATTGCTTTGTTATTGGATTAGGAATCTATTTAGTTTAATATTTAAATCTTAATCATAGTTAAAAAAGAAATGGAGGAAACCAAGTTTTGTTGTTGTGATGATCTATGCATAGAAAATGACTTGGCATCTATTTTTTCTTAGTAATTTGCATTTGTCTCATGCCAACTGCAAATTTGGCATAACACAACTAAAAATTATAAATATAATTTTCATGAATTAAAAAAAAATCAGAGTACATCAAACCATTGAAAATAGAGTCTAAGAAAAAGCCCAATGGTTTTGGGATGCCTTTTCAAGTTTTCATCCTTACAATCAATCCTAAAAACCTCCTTCTCTCTAGGTTAGGAAAAAAATCAAGCCTTGCCCTTATTCAAAAGCACCCTCACGAGTTTTCACTTCATACTAAAGGGTGAGGGCTTTCACTTCTTACTAAAGGGTTTCTTATAAAGAGAAAGAGAAAACTCTCTCTAAAGACAAAAGAAATGAATGCCAAAATTGAAACAAGAGACAGCTAGACAAATGGAGAACCCTTGAAAATATGTGCAAACACAAAATTATCCATCTCGAACGCAAATGCCAAATGCCAATGTTGAGAGGCTTGGTCAATTTTCCCAACCCCATAACATCCTTGCATAATTTGTTTTAGAATAATTACATCCAATTCTCATATGTATCCTTTATCTCATTTCTCCATTTGATTACCTACTTATTGGCTGCTAAAAGCCTCTGCACCGATTACCTTAAAATTTGCTACATACATAGTTCTCACTATGGTTTCAGGTGCGTATCTTTTTACATGTTTGATCAACATCATTGCCCAGGTACTCGGCTATCAGCTGAACTACAGCATCATTAATAGTTGATTTTGACGTACTAGCATCAATATAAGGCTTGCAAACAGTGGAAGAATTACAATCAAATAGCTTCAAATTTTGAAAGAAATTCCAGCAAAGTTGTTTACTTGAAACTTGTTTCATAAACCTTTGCTGACGGGTAGCCCCAATTCAGGTAAATTGGCCGTGGTGACTGTATCCATTACAATGGTTTTCTGCATTGTGCTGACCTCTCTCTGTGCTTATGTTGACGATAATGGGGAAGGCAACTGCCTCCCCCAGGAAAAGCAAAGGGAAAGGGAAAGGGAGATTATAGAAATGGTGGGAAGGATTTTGCAGCAGAAGAGAAGAACAATAATAAGCTATGGGGCACTAGATCACAACAGGAGTCCATGCTCCATTCTAGGCAAATCATACTATAAATGTAAGAAAGCTACCCCTCTAAACCCCTGCAGTAGAATAACTAGGTATGCAAGGGATATTTCTTGAATCATCTATAATTCTTATATCATCTTATTTTTCTGCCTCATGGGGTTATTGAATCTAAGACAGTCTATGGCTGTATCTCTGTAAATGTAATCTCAGAGAAGCCAAAACCCCAAAGTATCGGTACCTTACAATTCCCCCCAGTATTGTGAGAGCTACCGTTGAAATAACGGCTGTGTCTCTGCACAAAATGCAATGCCGAATCTTTAATGGCTACTGCCATAATTAAGCAAACCAAATACATCCCCAATGCCAAATCACTTACAGTACTAGCTACTGCAAATCAAATTATAAGGTATAAAATGTTAAAGTGATGGAATTTTGTTTTGCAGCTCAGGTCCACTTTCCTTGACTCGCTGAAAAAGCAAATAATTATAATACTGCAAAGTCAAAATTACAGCATAAAGGGAAAAAGCATTCGGGTAAAAATCCGTTAAGACATATTTTCAATGTGTATCAGAAACAGAAACTGAATGTATTTGATTATGTCTACTGAGATGTGCTAAAACGTATTGATTAGTCCACGAGGATTGAATCTGTGACCTGGGAGCTGAGTCCAGGTCCACTCTTAACACAAGGCTAGCACCTTATTTGTCATATATAATCTATACATTTTTAAGCAAAATCTTCCATACACACAGCACAATAAAACTATCCAAGTAAAACGTTGTTAAAACATCTTTTAGCTAAAGATACAACATGCAGAACATGTAAACTTAGATATACTAGTACATTGATATTATATGTTCAACACATGTTGTTTAAACAGTATTATCCCATTGACTACTAGATTTCAGAAACATATACCAATTTCACTTTTCTTGATACCAATTTTGCATTTCTGTTTTTAAATTTCAATGTCAAGCCAAACCAGTTTCATCAAAGTTAAGATTCACATTCATAGAACATTAACCAGTAAATTTTTTCATGTCACTAATCTCCTTTGGATATCTATAGGACTGTATTAACCTTGTAAATGTTGTTGCCCTCTTCCTTTTCCAGTGTCACACAATGCAGGTTTGATATTTGTTCAACGGCTTCAATAACATAGTGAAATTGATCAAAGGGAAAGCAAAGTTGGTGCAACAGGAAAACGAAATCACTATTCATGTTAGCAAAATTGATAATACAGAAAGTGAATTTTCCGTTGAAATGATGAAATCAATTCATCAAAGGAATCATAGCCTTGGTTATTTGAAAAGGAGTAAAGCAGCATCGTTTCAGGTAAATATAACATCCATGAAACTCCCTTCCGTAACCTGTAAAAATTTTGCCGTTTTACTTTAGTCATTTTAGACTGGGTTGTTCCATTTATGCTATTTTGTGGTTAGTTCCTGACAATGACCCCATTTTGTTGGGGCAAGGCTTGGCTGATGATGATGTGGTTAGTTCCTGACATAAATAAATGGAGGAGATAAAAGATGTAGGGTGATGCATCAGTCACATAGTCAATGCACCACAGAAGATTTGCATCACAAATGAAAGCAGCCAAAAGGTGCACTGGGCATGAAAATACCATTAAAAACCATGGTGTTCAAAACTTATTGCACCAGAACATCACTAAAGTCCACATTTTGTCAAATTGCAAGATAATGTTGTGCAGTAAGAGATTATTTTATAAATAATTTGCACAGTTTTAGTGACAATAACTTTTCTTTCGTAGTATAACTTGATGGTTCGTAAAGCAATTTTATTATTCGTAGAAAATGACATTCTTCATCTACGATCCTTTGGGACAGCAGTTAAGGTTGCCTTACCACGTGTACAAGGAGTATAAGATGGATACATAAACATCGGATGGGATATTATATAATGTAACATAAAATTTGGTTTTGAACTAACAGATAACTTGTTTGATAAAACGGGATGTGCTTCCTGTATTCTTTATGTTAAAATACAGAAGACTTCTGAAATAAACAATACCTAAACTAAATATCTATGTGTTGAAGCATGACTTAAACAATTCACGGAGAGGTCTGACAAAAGTTTCAAACATACTCTGATATCTTTGGTAACAACATTAGGACGTATCCTTGGGGTCTGTTTCTGGTTGGAAATTGTGCTATTTGACTTTGTACGTTGATTTTTTATTTGAGAAAATGTTTCAGTGGTCTAGTAGTAAACACTCAGGGTAAATTTGAATAAAAGTATGGTCTTGATCATTAATAGTTGCTTGCTTTTACATCTAGATTTGTTAGAAGGGTGAACGACCATTTAAAACCTCCATTATACTTTTACATAACCATAAGCATCATAATCACAGATACATGGTTGTAAAATTATAAAATTTTATGACTTTGAAAAACATCACCCATTGACTTCTAGGCAGTTCTTCAAAATTCTTGCTACCAAGGCATCAGAAGGGCTGCATTAGGAACATTTAGGCATAAAAGCTAAAAATTTATGACTGAAAAAGTGATTATAGATGAAAAAATTGCAATAAGCTTTAGTTCTTGATAAAGGACAATGGTGAAAGAGAACTCAAGTAGCTGACTTTATATCAAGGCGGCTAGGATGATGATAGCTGAAACAGTATTATAAATTAGTTTAATGAAATAAAATGGACCTTCAAACCCAAAAACAGAACAGCCTCCTAAAGTATACTTTGACTTTAATGGATAGAGATTTGGAATGAAGGTGGATTGACTGATTCAACAGTGGAACTTAAGAGACTGCTGAAAAATTAGTGTAACGTTTTCGTGAAGAGTTTTGACCAAATACACAACCTTGAATAGAAATGTTAAACTTGGAAACAATGAAAATAAAAAAGAAACATTAATTATTTGGATGAAGGAAGAAATTTTGAATTCATGAAAGTTTGCAATAGTCTATTGTTTCAGAGACCAGAGATCAATTCTAGTTCCTACACTCCTCTTCCTCCCTTTAATAAAAGAAAGAAAGGAAGGAAGAAAGAAAGAAAATCAGCATAGCAATCAACAAACAAATTTTGCAGTTACAGAACACAAGCCTTAACTAGAACGTACAAAACAACTCAACAAGGAAATAAAACATAGAGCATATGTCAACATGTAACATGACAAGGAAACCAAATGCAAGCTTCCTGTGTGTATGAGAACCACTAATTACCCATATGTCGTAAGGCCAGGCTAGGAATGTTTTTGGTTTTTTTTTTTTTTTTTTATCACCTTGAAACCCAAAGCGCTCCGCTTCAGCTTCGACAAATGAATGGCATATGACCCATTAAAGGAATTGTGAATTTCTTATAACATTCATGATTTAGGGAGAATTTCACACCAAACAAGCATACCTGGAATCTGTCTAACCCGGCACAAAACCCTTCTTACACCAGAGTGGCTTCTCATTCCAGACGTGAGAACAAGCATTGGGATTTACTGACGTTGAAATTTTTGCGCAGAATGCAGGCTTGAGCATGCAACTTTCACGTCTTCAAACTCCTAACCACAGAAAAGCATATCTCAGATTCAACCTTGGAAGGTTACCTTGCACAAAAAAGTGAAAAACATACCCGAAGTTTTGCAGATAAAGCTGCCTTTCTTCTTCATCAAAGACTAATTTCTGATTTGCTTAATCAAATTAACTAATTATGAGATTAACGCTCCGGTGCCTGCAAAAAAGTAAGTTCCATTGCTTGGTTTCCCATTCTTAGACCGTGCATCGACCATACCCGATCTGAGCATATTTCATTGGGATGACCTTGTAACTTTCAGGGTGTGAAACTAAATGCTTTAATGCCTAATTTATTACCCATCTAAATAACTTAACTTGCAATTTCATTTAAGGGGGGGTGTCGGACCCTGAAAAGAAGTTTTATTGAAATTAAAGGTGCATCAATTACAACAACTTGAATAAGTCATAGGGTTAAAGGAAAGGAAAACTGAGAGCATCGTGAATGAAACTCTCGGGAAACACCTTAGAAATAAACGAGTATTAGAGGAGGAACCCCAAGTTGGGGCACAACCAAATGTTTGCATAGACTCGCTTGTTACAAAATAGAATGACATAGAATTAGATGAGGCAAAGAGCTCTCAATTAAGGATAGAGAGAATTCTACTGGTGAATCCACATAATAAAAAGGGAAAACTTCCTTGCAGAGATTACTAATGCTAAGTGTAACTGACTTGCAATTTCATTTAGAGGATAAATTATGATATTTAACTGTCTTATAAATGTTTTATTTTTATAAATTCATTATAACTATAGTGCAAGTTCAATTCGACTAAACAACGGAAGGCAAATTTTTGAGGATTTACCTAGATACACCATCATGCATCCTCCACTTCAAAGATGAAAACATGATGCTTAGTTGTGATACAATGAGGCCAACGCTAAGCTGGCAGCATCCCTTCTAAAAGTCCTTTCGGATTTTTCGCAACTTCAAGAGATTAGTGGAAAATAGACTTGGATTTAAAATCGAAGATGTAAGAAGTGATAAAAGAAGAAAATAAGTAAGTAATGAATTCTATAATGTGTATGGTGTCTCAATGTAAATCACTTGTGAGTATGAGCCCCAAAATAATGAAATGTTTGAAAGTAAAAATGATGTAATTGGAGAAATACGTAGATGTTTGTTAAATTATGCCTCTATCTTTAATTGTTATGGGAATGAGGCTATACATATAGCTAACTATATCTTGAATCGGTTGATCACTTCTCCAAATGGTGAGAAAATCCACTATGAATTATTTTATGGTGAGGTGCTAAATCTCTTACATCTTAAAGTCTTTGGATGTATTTGCTATGTAAAAATTCCAAATGTGCTTGTGAGTAAGCTAAATGATAGGGGTAGGAAGTGTGACCTCAAGATAAATAAGTGCAAATATAGTGACCCAATTCAGAAAAAGTGGTATCACCCAAGAAGTATTGTATTTGGGGGCATGTCAAACCCCAAAAAGAAGTTTTATTAATAGTAAAAGAGTATCAAGTACATAAACCACATTAAGTCACTACCGTAAAAAGAAGGGGGAACTAAGATAATTGGGGATGAGTCTTGATGAAGTGCTATATAGTCGATGCGTCGACTAGGCTGCATATACGGGACCCCGTATACGCAGCCGCGTCGACGTGGCCCCGTTTACGCAGCCGCCTATCCTGGCCTATAAACAAGAGGGCCTTCCGCCTCATTTAGGAAGCTTCGAGTTAGTTGTAGCGAAGCTCTTGCATTTTGTTTTCGTAAGAGTTAGATTATTTTCCCAAGTGCATGCCCACAGTGTGATGCTTGCAATTGTACGACACCTTTATTTGAGTGTGACGTACTTGGACGCGCATATGACCGGAAATAAAGATCGAGATTACTTCATCATTGTAGCATTCACTTAGTTTTAATTATTTAATTATTATTGTTAATTGTTATTGTTATTTATTGTTTTCTTAGTTAATATTTATTTATCATCATTTACTATTCTTGTTGTTAAATGCAGAATGAGTACGACTTAATCACGAGCATTTAAGTGTGACTACTTGGTAACCTAGTAGCGTACCTAGGATCTATGCTTGGTAATCCCAGTAGTAGATGTGTACGGATGATTAAGGAACGGATGCTCATCACACTTAGGTTAGCTTAGACTTCATTTCCTATTACTCATTAGTTTAATCAAGATTATTCTCCATTGTCTCTAGGAGTAGCATTAGTTTAGGATCACATCATACGCCTCACTCTGGACTAAACCATACGTGACAAAGCAAATACTAGTCTAGGTGGGAAGATAGCAAACTGCGATCAACGTGTAACTATCTAGATACCACAACTAGCCTATCCACGGAGTTCGACCGAATTGTGTGTGAACGCTTGTATTCATATGGTTGAGTGTAGGGGTACCTCGTCACTCATCAAGTCTCGAGGAACAACCTCATAAATAACTGATTGTAAAAAGAGGAAACTCGATCTGGGGAACTACCACTCATCAAGACAATCTAACCAATTACAAGAGAGAATTGTAGAAGTTTGGACGAGGCAGAGAGTGCTTGATAAAGGACCAGGAGACTTCTAAATGATGACTTCACACAATTTTAAGAAGGGAAGCTTCAATGTAGAGATTATTGATGAAAAGTGTTGCTCAAATGCTTGGGTCTTTCCCAAGGCTACGAGAGATGAATCAACTACTAACTATCCAAGTTGAACTTTGATGCTTGAGATTTGAGTTGGAAGTGAATGAGGTGGAGATTTGCAATTTCTCCAACATTGTAAGATGATAGTTATTAGAATAATCAATCCTTTGAAAGATAACATTGTATCTATGCTTCCAAATGTAATATAAAATAATAGGCCTAATAACTTTCCACAAGAAATTGAAATTAGCAAAAGTGATGGCCAAAAAGCCGCATATAACAGCATCTTAAGATAGCTTGCATGATGGAAATACTTTGGAAGCCCATTTCCACACGTGCTGTGCAAGGGGGCAATGCCAAAACACATGAACAGAGTCCTCTTTTCCACCACAAAGAGGGCAATTAGGGATCAAAATCCCAAGATATTCTAGACGTTTTCCAATATGTAGACCTTGGTGGAGGAGACACTAGAGGAACTACTTAATTTTAGGGAGGGTCGATAGTTTCCAAATACATTGGAAGAGGGGGATCTAGAATTTTTTCAACTCTTGTTTGTGCGAAGAATTGTTACATCATTGAATGATACTAGATGAGTCGTGCAAAAGGTGAAAGGGAACATATGGCCAGTAAGGTAGAAGTTTTGCCCAATTAATCCATTGAAGGCCATGAAAAGTGCTTTGCATCAAAACATCTAGCTACAAATGGTAATGGATAAAGGTGTAAACATGAGCTAGGCAATGGTGCATTGCATCAGACTCCCCATACAAATTATTAAACTCAGCCCTTGAAATCCATTGACTAGCCAGTCAAAGACAATTAAGAGATGTAACACCCTTCTGATACCAAGATGTAGCAACCTTAGCATTTGTAATGGCAAGGGGAGCAAGTGACAAAGGTAACCACCATGGACATAACTTAGAGAGAATATTAGGGTTGATCTTGACATTAGTTCAATCAATGTAATAGTGTAGAATTTGCTAGGCCCTTCAAATGCTTTTGAAAACATGAGATCTAGGAATAATGATAATGTGAGGGAAAAGGATCCAATTGACATAATGGATACCTTTCCAAAAGGGCTTATTTTTGGGAAACGCTTGATGAAGCCTTAATTGGAGGAGAGTTCTAATAATATCCGGGGCATCTAGATGCTGGACCAACCACTTAGCTACTAAGGTAATGCCTTGCTTAAAGGAGTTCAAAAGACCTAAGCCACCTTTATTCTTGGGGAGAGTAACAATATTCCAAGTAACATGATGGAAGCCTTTCTGAGAATCTTTGGAGGACCACATGAAGTCACGAAATAATTGTTCAAGCTTATGGTAAGTAGCTTGGGAGGGGCCCCAACACGAAGAGTGATGAGTGGCGAGGTACCCCTACACTCAACCATATGAAACAAGCGTAGCACGCGTGATCCGGTCGAACTTCGCAGACTAAATGCCTAACGCCACAAGGAACACTTGGGGTTAATCGTTCGTTGTCTTCCCAGGCTTGCTTGTATGTGTCACGGTGTATGGTTAAGCAAGTCTGTGGTATATGATTTTTTTGGTATTTTTCGGTTTATCTCCTATGCTAAACGGTGAAGGGTTGAGAAACTAAAACTAATTCTAACTATAGCACTAAGTCCTAGCGTTAGCATCCGTTCCCACTTTCCGTACACACCCTGAACTGTGCAACTGTGGCTACCAAACACTAATCGTTACTGGGATTACCACA
>MNCI01015250.1:191572-228980 GCA_015680685.1 Gnetum montanum
GTTTGTTTTCTTAAAGTTAGAGTTAGTTGTGAATGCCCATAGTGCGGTGATTAATAAGTGTATGCCATCTTTATTTAAGTGGATTGTTCTTAGACACAATTCACGAACGATAATAAGGATTAAGATTATTCTTCATCATTGCAGCATATCACATAGAATAGATTTACTTTTTCATGTTGTTAAATTTTACTATGTCATTTACATTTTCTAAGTCATTTAATATTCTAATGTTCATCAGTAAGGTGGAATGAGTACGACTAGCTTTGAGCATAAAGTATAATAGTTTGGTAATCTAGTAGTGGCTTTGCTTGATTTACTTAGCAATAAAGTTACTTGGTAATCCTAGCAATGATTACATTAGTCAAGAACATGTACAGAAAACTAGGAATGGATACTTATTGACCATAGGCTCGAATAGTTTTATATTTCCATTGTACTTAGAGATAGAATTTACATTCATTTTTACTATATTTACACTTAGCATACTTAAGAGCCAATACCATCAGCTAATCATATATCTCACTAAGAGTTAAATCATACATTTTGCACCTTGCTAACTCTAAGTGGGAAGACAACGACCATGAACTTCTTATCAACTAAATAGTATACTTACATTGTCCATCCATGGATTATGATTTGGTCACATGTAAATACTTGTGACTTGTATGGTTGAGTGTTAGAATCCTCTACCACTAATCAATGTCATTGTTATTGGGGATGTGTCAATATTTGCTAGTTAGCTAATCTTACATAGTTTGTTGTATTGGGTATCATCAAGTCTATCTTTCATACTTAGAATAATTTTTTGAAATACACACATATTTAAGCATCAACCAACCTAAAATGACTTCCATATTTAAAGTGAAATCTCCACCTGCTATTAATCTTAACAAAAGTAATGATAGAGACTATAATGAAGAAGATTGTAGTATACCAATGCAAATAAGAATCTCATATGCTTGCTCTAAATCTTATTATTCTGATTTCATATTCATTTTTCACTAGGATGAATAATTCAGATGAAGAAACTTATAGAGCAATATTGTCTTGCCACCAAAATGCTTAACACCATCTACACTTCAAGCAACCATCTTGAGATTAAATCTTGACCATACACAATAAGGGTATCAAGTTACCAAAAACATGACTAGGGCATATTAGCCAATAGAGGCTTAAGTAAGAAGGGATTCTATTATGGTAGTAAGATATGAATAGGAGAAAGGAAAGAAAGTACCATAGATGATCATCCTTATTGAGAAAGAAAATGAATCGTATAAAACCAAAAATTCTCACCGGAATCATAGATCCAATTCTCAAACACCAGTAATATGTATCAAAGATCTTGTAAATACAAAATTACATTTATCTTTTGTAGAAATTTTTGAAAGAGATGAGACAAACTCCAAACTTAAAGGGAATTCAAGGCCTAAGACCTTTAATAGACAAAGAAGAGATGAATCTAGGAGTCACAGAAGGAGAACTAGTTGACATCATTCTCCAACTCTTCCATCCTCTTAATCATACTTACCAATAGACTTTGATAAGAGAGAACAAAGATTAAGAGATCATAATAGGAAAAAGGTAAGGGATCATGAAAGACATACATATGAAAGAAAACATTTTGAGGAAGCAGAAGATGATGAAGAAGGTAGAGAAAGAGAAATTAGACATGAGAGAAGAGAACATCATGAGTATTGAAGGGGTCATTATTATAACAAAGCATACAAGATTATGAAGAATCCCTACTAGCCACTCAAAGCATCATCAATATTAGGAAAGCAGTGTACATACCTACTAGACATCTAAGGGATATTCACATCAAGCAACTTGACATGAATAACATTCTAAAGTTCAAAGAAGGATATAATGTAGATCCAAAAGATTACCTTCAAGCCTTCCATGATGTTTGCATCCTACAAAACATAGAGAATGACTGGCAAAATTATAGTTATTTTCTAGAACACTCATAAAAGAAGTAGAGAGTTATTATAGATCCTTGGAACCAAAATAAATCTAAAGATGGAGTACCATGCTATAGCTCTTCAATGATAAATATCAAACTTTTTTCCAAATGTCAAATTTAAAAAGAACAAATCCAAGAATGGAAACAAGGGATACATGAATCCCTTGATACAATAATGGGAAGATACCGTTCACTATTACATGGATGCCAAGGCCATGGATTTTTCCAAAGGGAACAACTATAGCATATCATCAATGGGTTAAGGAACAAAATAAGAGAAAGCCTTAGAATATATTCCTGATGAGTGGTGAATACCCCTACACTCAACCATACGAATCACTAAGCATTCATGCACAATCCAATTGAATTCCATGGACTTCTCGTCTTTTGGTAAGCTAACATCAAGAAAGTGAACTCACCCTAACAGTCATTCGTTATCTTCCTAATTACACTTGTGATGTACAAAGGTACGGTTAAGTGTAATCAAGGCATATAATTTTTACTATTTTATGTTTTATGTTCCTCGTGCTTAAAATAGAGAAATTAAGTAATTCAATGGCTATTTTAATCTAACTAATTAATTAATCTGTAACTAATCCTAACATAAGTGTCCAGTTCCACTTTTTGTACCCCTACACTTAACCATATGAATACAAGCGTTACACACGCGATCCAGTCGAACTCCGCAGACTAAGTGCCTACATGCCTCATGGAACACTTAAGGTTAATCGTTCGTTGTCTTCCCAGACTTACTTGTATTTTTCACGGTTGTATGGTTAAGTAAGTCTGAGGTATATGATTTTTATGTCTTTTTGGTTTTATCTCCTATACTGACGAGGTGAAGAGTGAAGAGACTAATTAACTAACTTTAACTAACTAACTAAGCCTTAATTAACCTAGCATCAGTATCCGTTCCCACTTACTGTTTACACCCTGAACCAATGCAACCTTGGTTACCAAATGCTATTCGTTACTGGGATCACCAAGCGTAACACACGTGCTCGAAGTGGTCATACTAAATGCACTTAACTATGGGAGAAGGGTTAAGAGAGATTTAATGAACTAATAAAGCATTTAAATAATAAATAGTAAATAATAATAAATAAAATCCTATTTAGCCTATTCTATGCACTGCAAGGTTTATCCGAGAAGTTCATCTTTATTTCCGTACACAAACTTGTGTTCAGGTACAATATTTACTCGAATAAAGATCCGTTCACTTTGGAGCTCCTACTGCGAGCACATGGAAATTATTCTATCTCTGGAGAGGTAAAACTGCCAGAGTTTCACTATGGTCTAGGCCTAAACTGAGAAACAAGGGAGAGTCACCTCTTATTTATAGATTTGGCGGCGCACTACGATATCACGTACGCGATATCACAGGGGAAGACGCGATATTGTGTATGCGATATCGTGGGGGATGCGATATCGTGTACGCGATATCATAGGGGAAGACGCGATATCGTGTATGCGATATCATGGGGGATGCGATATCGTGTACGCGATATCATGGCCCATGCGATATCACATCCCATCATACCCCCATGACTGAATAAAAACTCATCCTTGAGTTCCTTGCAAAATATTGGGATGGTATGGGATTATTGACTCAAATGGAACTAATGGTGAATGGGATGATATGTGAATGGATCATCATTATAAGACAAGAAAAAACTGGTGTTCATGACAACAAGAGTGAACACCTTATACATTTGACATCAAGCCTTATTTGGCAGTTGAGAAAGAGAGAGAGAGAAAGAAGTTTTGCTACTGCCAATGCCAAGACCGCGCCTTTCGTTATCCATCCGTAAGCCTGCCATCCATCTCGTTCTTTGCATAGCTGCTTCAGTACCGATCCATTCCAAGTGTTCCCTCCAAATCCAATCCGTTGTTGTATGATTTCCATATGCACACATAACATAGTATTTATATTAGCAAGGGTAAATGAATCATAATGCAATAGATACCTTGCTTCGGTGAAAGGTCCATTGGCTGAGTTGTGGTATGGTTGATACGGATCTAGAGATATCATAGTGGTGACTACCGAAGGTGTAGGGGTTAGGAGAAAATCGAAAAAATTTGGGTCCAGACCCCCATGACTAAGAGCAAACCTTTGGTAGCGATAGAATGGAGAAAGAATAAAGAACAAGAAAGATGGAGAAAAAGACAACTATAATGTTGATGAAATGGATTTCAAGATGGAAATGAACAAAATAAAGTTGATTGCAAAAATGTTAAGGGAAAGAATTTAACTGATGCACCAAATAGGAATGTCAGTGGGTCCTCCCCAAAGCAGGCTCATGCCCTTAATGCCCTGACAAACCCACATTCAAAGAGTTCGTAGGCTCTAGGAATGCCATTTAGAACAAGAGTTAAAGTCTTAACCGCAAGAATTTACCACAAAGAAAACAATGTGTCAACTAAAATATACACTAATAATACAACCAATAATGAGGTGAACAATGGAGAGAAGGATGGAGAGAAGAGAATGGAATGGAATCTCAAGAACAAGGTGGTGTACAGCCCCTTGTGTATTTAATGATTAATGTGACTTAGTAGATCCCATTCCAAGTCCGGCCTCGACAAACCACATCCAGTGACTTCGCATTAATGCATTCGGCCAACCCATCCTCTTGAAGTAACAAGAATGCCTTCCCAAAGAGCCACCACCATTCCGATGAAACGAAGGAGGAGAGAATGGGAAGTGAGAAGGGCCTTAGTTAGAGGGAACATTTTTATTTTAGTTCCATAACCAGTGCTTGTTGCCTAAATGATTATTTCATCTAAGGGGTGTGCTTTGAATTCTCATAGTTCTTTTTTTTTGTGTTTATATGTGAGAACCACACGATGCAAAGACTTTGTTATTTTTATTTGCTCAGGTTCCCGATAATTGGGTAACATCGAAACAGGAATAAAAGTCAAGAAGAAAGCATCTGAGCACCCAAGAGAATGGCCAACACAAATGCATCAAGTTGTCTTGAAGTCACACCCTTTTCAATCCTTGAGTCCTTCCTTAGTTTGAGAAATACCCAGTCACTGATTCGTTAATAGTTCTTATTTAGAAAGGGACGGTACATTTCCAAGCCAAGAGAGACCATAGAAATTTGTGGATGTATGGATGAAGTGGACTCATTGCCTGTCATATCAAAAGAAACATACCTTAGTATCAGCATCATAACTTAGAGGTAAAAACCAAACATTAGCAATCAATAGAAACACAGTTCATACCATCATTAAGAACACTTATTGGTGACAAAGTTAACAAAATGGATAAGTCACACACACACACACACACACACACACAAGAAATGAAAAAGTATGAATGATGTTGTAAAACAAAAACAAGAAAAATTTAAGAAATTTGTAAAACAAAAATGTGTAAAAAAAACGTGTAAAACAAAAAGGTGTAAAAGAAAAATGTGTAAAACAAAAACTTAAAAAGAACTGAGGGCCCCAAATGATTAGCATAGGTGGCCATCTCCCCCATGACTGAATGGAAAGGGAGAGATCCAAAATAACGAGCACCTGTTTGAATTTCTTAGAAGTGTCCAACTTCTCCTAACTGATGTTTTCAGGTAGAGGGATGGAAGTCAATGACACTCATACTCCAATGTATCTATGACTTCGTTACAGACATGAGTTGTTCCCCCAGCTAGTTCCATGCATGTTGGTGGGTTGCTTTTTTGATTAGCTATCAACCACGAGGTGTCCACTTATTGTGTGGTTGTTACATATAGGCACCTTTGTATATGAGTTTCTAAGGTATACCAGTTGCATGCAGGAGATGCTGTGCATTCCTCCATGTCATCACCCTTCGAGTCATTGTCTGTGATGCATGGAACTTTCTTCTTCTCGATCTTTCCATAAATGCTTACCTTAGATATTTCCAAGGAAAGATCGTGGATTCCTAGGCAAGCGTCTATTGTACTTAGCCATGCCCTTCCCATTATGATTGGGAAGTCCCCTTTGTTGCTATTGACTTCTATCACCATGAAATCAGTTGGGTATGACCAACCACACACAGTGGTAACGATGTCCTCCACCAATCCCAAGGGAATGATGATGGACTAGTCAACCAGCTCTAGTTGAATATTTCTCTTCTTGAGTGGAGGCAGGTTCTAGGCTTGATACATTTCTCGTGAGATTAAGTTGACTCCGGAACCTAAGTTAAGAAGAGCCTTATGAGGTTCATTCGCAGTGACTTGGAGGTAGATTAAGGGACTTCCAGGGTCAAAGAGTTTCTTGGGAAGGTGGCCTACCTTGATCTAGTCAGTAACGGTATGTGTTAACATAACCATATGCGTTCAGCTCTATTGTTGGTTTGAAGGGAGCTCCAAAGCATTATTTGTTGGAGGAGTGGTCACGGACTCAACTGCTTGTGGTTGTGAGAGCTTATTTGGGATTTTGGTTCTCAAGAAAGGTCTTTTCTTCTTTTGGTTATTAGAACTAGTAGTGGGTTGAAGGTTTACAGCTCTCATAGAATTACATTGCTACGGTTGAGTGGGGAGTTCCCCTTGCATTATTGGAGCAGGAGGTAGTGGAACTACCGATGTAAGAGTGGCGAATGGATTCGGAGGATGGTATGCATGTGATATGTCTCCCAGAGGATAAGGAGTCCTTCTAAAATACTCCCAAACTTGGTAGTGATGTTGTGGAGTTGCATGACTCATAGAGTCACTTGGAGAAACCGGCTGCTACACGTAATAGCCATAAGGATTTGGTTGCCAGTAAGGGTATTGTTGCCTAGGCGGTGGCATCCCCCATGACTGTGGGTGTTGCCACTGCTGGTGTTGCCTGATAGGTTGTGGTGAAGTTCCACTTAGATAATACGTTAACGGTTGGTGGAACTGCCTCAGGTTACCTTGAGGATAAGGTAACCGACGGGGTGCTTG
Source organism: Gnetum montanum (assembly GCA_015680685.1). Lineage (NCBI taxonomy): Eukaryota > Viridiplantae > Streptophyta > Gnetopsida > Gnetales > Gnetaceae > Gnetum > Gnetum montanum. The sequence goes on from MNCI01015250.1 coordinate 198,428, forward strand.
CCGTCTGTTAAGTCTTGGGTTGAGTGCATACACCCCAGACTCTTATAGATGTGAGATTATTGGGCAACATCCCTTAGGATGGTCATATTGGTAGATCTCACATCCATCATCATTATCTGTGTTAGAATCCACAACCTCATTGGTGATAGTCATTTTCCCCTTACCATTGTTACGTGCAGGGTCTGAGTCTCTCCACTTTTTCTTATGATGGTCACTACTTCGTTCCTCCTTAGACTCCTCTACGATTTTCAGGACAAGTTCAAGTCTACTATCTAAGGAGTCCCGTATCTAATATACCTTAGCCACCACTTTTGTTGTTAATTTTTGAAGCGGTAAGGTTTTTCTATTTACCAACTCTTCGAGTGGTGACTCATCCTCTTCATCGCAGAATCTTACTTCCTTCTTTCGAAGGGAAGGATCGTGGTTATATTCTTCCACACTTTCTCTTTTCTGTAGCTCCCCTTCTTCTTTAGCTACTTGCTCCAACAATCTATGAATTTCATGGGATCTAAGCTTAGATAGTCTCCCTTGGGCATAAGTCCCAGGGGTTCTCCTGGTTTTGTGTCTTAGCCCATCTACAAGGTGGCGGAGTTGATCCTGTTGTGCGTAACCATGGCCCGGGCAACGATGTAGCAATGCATAATACCTGCCCATGGTAGCATCCAAGGGTTTGTGATTACCCTACTTCCATCCTTGGATTTGCTTACACAAGTTGGACACTCTGGAGTATATTTGATATTTATTGTTGAAGAGTTCTAACATCATACTCCACCTCCTAATGGTTTCCGGTTCTAATGATCGGTACCAACTTTCCACTTTCTTTATGAGTGTCCTAGGAAACAACTTTAGTTTCTGCCATTCATTTTCAATATTTTGCAAGGCACAAGCATCGTGGAATGCTTGTAAATGATTTTGCAGATCAACGTTATATCCCCCTTCGTAGTATGCGATATTATTCATGTCTAGTCTCTTGATCCAACTATCTTTTTGGTGCCTTGTAGGTATTCTAACTACCTCCATAATATCTAGCATACTTTGGGTGGCAAGTAGGGGTTCTTCATGATCATCTCTCTCATGACGTCTATGATGCCTACATGGTTCTCTACTTTCCCTTCTACCATGCCTAGACTGTCTAGACTGCCCTCGTCCTCGCTCTCGACTCTGTCGTCGAGGTCTCTCGTTTTGCTTATCCTTATCCTCACCGTTATGCTCTTTGTGACTGTGCCCTGATGTGGAAGGAGAGAGGTATGATGTGATGAAGGGGAAGAAGAAGGAGAACCATTGCCATGACGATGTTTCTTATCCTCTCTTCTGTGGCTACGGCCCCGATCATGATGACGATCAGAATGCCCATCCTTGTCATGTGTTTTTGTTCCCTTAGTGAACAGTTGGTGTTCATGGGGATCAGAACTAGGGTTGTGTATCGTGGAGCGTAGGTTCTGATACCCCACCTCCTCACTATTGTTAGGAGGAGGAACATCATTTGATGGAGAAGCTGTTATAATTGGTTCACCATCTCCAATTTCGCTTAGGACGTGCGAGACCCCTTTGCCCTTCAACAATGTATGGTGGCTCTCCTGCTTGGAGTCCATTAGATGTTGCACTACTGTGGGATGGTAATCCCTTATGTCATAATCTTTCACAAAGTATTGAACGTGTAATTCTGTCATGCCTATCTGTGCAAGAGCACGAAGAAGCATGTTAGGGACTGCCCAATCTGGAGGTAACACTATGTTACCTTGCAAGTCTCTCCAACGCAGTTGTTCATCCTGATGGAGGATAAAGGTAAAATCAGGTATATACTCATTGTGATGAGTATATACCACCCAATACTATTGAGGAACTAGTGGTTTTTGGTTATGTGTTTGGTGCCGCCGACTGTCTCTAGTGTGATCCCTAGGTGGTGAAGTGCTCTTATGAGAAGAAGAAGACATTTTGTCTTATTCGGTGTGCTAATTAATCGTTATATAATTTTTTGTGTAATTAACCCTAAGGGTTCGTTTAAGCTCCCAACAATGTGGATAATTTCTTATGTTCTACTTAGCGCACAAACAACTTAGTCCCCAGCAATGATGCCAATGATGAGTGGCGAGATACCCCTACACTCAACCATATGAATACAAGTGTTACATGCATGATCTGGTTGAACTTCGTAGACTAAGTGCCTACATACCTCATGGAACACTTAAGGTTAATCATTCGTTGTCTTCCTAGACTTACTTGTATTTTTCATGGTTGTATGGTTAAGTAAGTCTGAGGTATATGATTTTTATGTCTTTTCGGTTTTATCTCCTATGCTGATGAGGTGAAGGGTGAAGAGACTAATTAACTAACTTTAACGAACTAACTAAGCCTTAATTAACCTAACATCAGTATCCATTCCCACTTACCGTTCACACCCTGAACCAATGCAACCTTGGTTACCAAACGCTATTTGTTACTAGGATCACCAAGCGTAATGCACGTGCTCGAAGTGGTCGTACTAAATGCACTTAACTATGGGAGAAGGGTTGAGAGAGATTTAATGAACTAATAAAGCATTTAAACAATAAACAATAAATAACAATAAATAAAATCCTATTTAGCCTATTCTATGCACTGCAAGGTTTATCCAAGAAGTTCATCTTTATTTTCATACACAAACTTGTGTTCAGGTACAATATTTGCTCGAATAAAGATCCATTCACTTTGGAGCTTTAATTGCGGGCACATGGAAATTATTCTATCTCTGGAGAGGTAAAAATGCCAGAGTTTCACTACGGTCTAGGCCTAAATTGAGAAAGAAGGGAGAGTCCCCTCTTATTTATAGATTTGGTGGCACATTGCGATATCGTGGCCCATGCGTAATCATGTCCCATCAATTGGCATGGTTGAAGTGGTCGTACTTATGTTCTTACTTAATTGCTATTTAACCTAGCTAGCTTAGCTTAGCTTAATTAGCTTAATTACTTGAAAGCATTAAGTAAAATTTCATAAAACATTAAATGCATGAATAAAACATTTAACATAGCCAAAGTGCTACAAGGTTTATCAAAAAGCTCTTCTTTATTACTACACACATTGCCGTGCTTAGGTACAATAATGCTCAAATAAAGATTTGTACACTTAATAACTCCTACTATGGGCACTTGGGAAATATTCTAACTCTGGAGAAAAGAAACTACAAGAGCTCTACTACTCTATGATAATACCTATTACCTAAACATGGCAGGAGAGAATGTATTTATTAGCAAAAGTTTACACTACATCGACAGTGCCACATCAATGCATCAAATCATGCATTGATGGGGCCTAGTGAACGAGGTCAAGTCAACAAGGCCTAGTTGATGGAGCCCAGTTGACATAGCCAATCCATGGTTCATCATACCCCCATGACTAAATGAAAACTTGTCTTGGAGTTCTTTACAAATTTGGGAAGGTATGGGATTATTGATTGATGATAGACATACTACAAACACAAACAAACACTAAGTGCCCAAGTGTACAGATATACAATCATTACAAACATTTTTGGTATTCAAGACTACAAAATTAAATAGAAGGAAAAAATTTAACAAACACATTCTCCTCTAATGGCATGAAGATGATGGAGAAGTTTAAACAGTCCCAGGTAGTGGAGGCTCCTAAGGTTCTAAGGGACCTTCTCTTGCTTCAGGCACACTTGGTGGTTAAGGCTGTTGTGGTTGTCCTACTGCTACTGCAACTTCTGGTGAAAGACAGAAAGCATCCAACAATGCTTTCATCTTCTCCTCCTTACTCTTGGGATCATGCATGGTCCACATAGCTTCGCTAATGTGGGTTAGATTGGACACATCCCAAGGACTAGTCATTGTTGGGAATAGCTCCTTAACATTAATAAACTAGGTAGCAAATTGTTTGTCTTCAATGTTGAATGTTCTGATTACATTATGCAATTTCTAGTAGTTATTGATCTTTCTAACCAGGTTCTTAGTAGTTGATCTTAGATCGGTGAATCTTGCTCTAAGAATTTCAAGTTCAGCATTTGTAGTCTTAAGCTTTTACTTGGTCTCCTTATGGTGTTTGAACTCTACCTCATACAGCAAGTATGAGTTAGCCACCTAAATTTCTAACTCTGACCATGATCACTCAGTAGTCAGCATCACCAAGTTTGTGTATCAAAGATTGGCAAGTTCCATGTATTCAGTCATCTCTTCTATTTGCAGCTCCTTCATGTGAATCTCCTCTTTATTGTAGGCATCTATCCCATCAATGATAGGTTTCCACATTTCTCTTCCTTTCTAGAGTTATTGGAGGGCCTCATTGACTTTTCCTTAGCCATTTGGATATGTTTTTCATTAACTTATTTCTGTAGGCCAACCTGATCTCTATAATGATCTTTGGCTCTCTCAATTTTGAGAGCCTCATTCTTCCAAGTGGTAATTTTAATTGCAGATTTCTAACATAGGATGTGGACTTCCTCCATGGAGAGATTTCTATTCTCCACTAACAATCTCCTAAGCTTAGTCTTTATCCTAGCTAGTTGCTCCTACTGTTGATGGATAAATTCTTGCAATTGTTGTTTCTACGCATCAATATTTTGTAGGTGATGATTTTATATGGTCAGCAACTCATTCTCTTAGTGCGTTTGGATCAAGTCCTTTTGAACTGAATATGTTTTGCCTTGGCCATGGATTTGTCAAAGACAGCTGTCACCATCCTCATTTAAACTTATTTGATTCTATCCTAAAGATGTTGAAATGCTTCATCTCTTCTTAATGCAAGGTTGAGAAGTATAGGATTAGCAAAATGAGTCCTTATTTGGCAACCTTTATGCCCAACTATTGGTTTTGTGCTTGAGCTATTTCAAGTTTCCCTTTCAGAATTATGCACTTATCCTTTGCTTCAAGCAGCTCTAATTACGTTGATGTGATGTTATCTGGAAAATTTAAGATATCTAGCATCAATTGCCTGGTTCCCACTAGTTAGTCTAGCAATTCTTCATGTTAGGCTATAGTCAGTTTTCCACTAATAGTGTTTGTGGATGTTTGTACATCTCTGATTGTAAAAACATATGGTATAGGAATCATATGTTAGCCACTACTTTTGCTATTGTCTCCTACCTTTGGTACTGCATCACTAAGACAAGTGTCCCTTCACCCTTCTTTAAGGGCATTGAAAAGGTAGTGGCATTCCCAAAGATTTTTGGAAATTGCTATTGTTGCGAGAGAGACACCATCATCTCTCAGGCACTAGGATTCGACCTTGTAGGTAGCTCCATTCTTTGGGCTGAGAATATTGGCTGACCATCCTCCATCTTGCTTATCATTTGAGCCACTTCATTGAGGTGACTCATTGTAGGGTGGTACATAGGTGGGTCCCCACCATTGGTTCCTATTTGTTGCTCCTGCTCATGCAAGAGTTGTTCTCAGATTTTGTGTGAGTGCTTAATTGCTACGCAGGCCTCTAGCATTGTTTCTTGAGTGACTAGTCAAGGTGGCTACTCCTTTTTCTTTGATACGGTAGGGATCTTATCCTTCATCATCTTAGACCAAGAGGTAATGGAAGTATTCTTGAGTATGTCATTGACCTAGTGGACTATCCCTACCCCCTTGCAGAGTTTTCTAGTTAGGCATGGAAATGACAGGGTTTTCCTTCCACATTCATTCTCCTTAAAATGCTTCTCTATCTCTAGATAGATTAGCTATGTAAGGTTAATGAAGAATTTTCTGCTTAGAGTGGTGTAGGCATGGGTGGAGAAGGTTGTTACTTTGTTGGGCCTCACCATCGAATTGAGGTTATAGGCCACTATCTTAAAGTATATTTGCTCCACTGGTGTAAGTGCATCAAACTCCTTACAGTCAATCCCATAACACCATTGAGTCAATTACCTTTTTGCCTTAGGGTTTGCTGGTGTTGATATTTTTGCCAAATGGCTTTTATAATCAAGCAAACCAAGAGCTTGCACAATTGCTTTTGCAGAATAAGATACCTAAATGTTCTTAATTCCCATAGTGGCTCCTAATTTTTTTTCTATTCTAGAAGAGATATATTTCTCCCATGTACCACTTTCTACTAGTAGTGATGACTGGCCACATGGAAGAGCTTTGTAGTTGTGTCTTGACCTCTAGTGGAGCATTTTCCAAAAATGGTCCAAAGTTTAGTTCTTGAAGAACTAAGTGTTGGATGTTGCGAGGCTTAATCATGTCCAAGTAGGCTTGTGTTAGTGTGACCTCAAGTATTGGTGTGGGCCCTAGTGCCTCTCCCCTTTGTGATTGTTCTGTAGAAGCCTCTTCTTCGAGAATCTATCGAATAGATTTCACTTTGGAATTCTCCCAAAGAGGTCCCATTGCGTGAGTTTTTGTTACCTGCTCTTCAGCTTGTTCTTCCTGGCCTCTTCTAGTTTTAGATTGTTCTTTGGTTGTGATGGTCATCCTTCTTGCGGGTGTTTTGGTCTAGGTGCCATTTGTAATCACAACATGACCAAGGATTAGCACTTAAATATGTAACTTGAAGCATTGGAAATACCTTGTCTCTTGGGATAGTTACACTTGGCTAAGTTGTGATCATGGCTTGGTTGATTATTTTAATATTATTTTGTTATTATTTTAATATTAATAATTAATTTTAGGTTCACCGAAGTTTGTTGGAAAGGTTAAAATTTAAAAAATTAATGGCTTAATGTTATTTTATTCATTAACCCTTTGAGGGAGTTAGAAAAAGTTTAAAAACTTTTCATCAAAAACCTTAAGGTTTGTGGCCTCCATGAGTAAGAGCTTACCTCCAGTAGCTACATGATTGAAGAACAGAGTGATTTTGACAAACAGTATGAGAGTTATGGGCTTTGGAAGGCTTTAGGCTCTAAAAAATTACAAAAACTTCCGTATTGTTTTGAAGAAAATGACAAAAATTTGCAAAGTATTGGGCAGTATATATAGAATTTTTGGGTTGCATTGATAGGGCCTAGTTGACATGGCTATTAACCATTGTTGACTTTGTCAAAATTAATGAAAAATGAATTTTTTGAGCAAAATTTGGATGAAATGGAAGCCCAAAAATTTAGGGACATAATGAAGTCATTAGAAGAGGGTTTCGATATTTAGAAAATTGAGGAATGAATAAAGAATGATATTTGATGAAGAAGAATGCCTTAAGAAGCACACAGTTGGATGCACAATGGGGTGCATGCAAGATTTTGATTACAACAATGTCTAAGGGTAAAGAACTTAACTACCCAAACCATGAGATATGGAAGTGGGTCCTTCCCATAGCGGCACATGCCCATTTTTTCCTTGCATAACCTAAACAAGGAAGTCAGTGGACCCCATAGTTGATTAATGGTTATGAAAAGTTAAGGACCAACCCAAAAGAATCTATTCAAGAATTTCAACATGTCAAACTAAGACATGAAATAAAAACATGAAAATCAGTAGTGAGGTGAGTTATGGAAAGCATTGATGGGTGAGAGAGAAAGTGGAATGGATGTTCCAATTATGGTCATATGAAGTCCCTTGTGGAATTTATGGTTAAATGACCTCATAAAGTCCAACCTTAGTCCAAATGAAAACCAACCACTTTTAGTAACTTCACATCACCACTCTAGGACCAGTCCACCCCATCGAGACACAATAATGCTTCCATGGATAATCACCACTCCTTATTAAAGAAGAAAAGAGAAGTAGGAAGTGAGAAAGGGCCTTAGTTAGAGGGGACCTTTAGGCATGGGTGCATGTCTTTCTAGTCCCATAACAAGTGCTTGTAGCTCATTTATTTTGTCTAAGGGGTGTTTTTTGAATTTCCATCATGTTATTTTTTTTCTTTTTTCTTTGTGATGGAAACCACACCATGCAAAGACTTATTCAACTTCTTATTATTGGTTGACATGGGAATGATATGAAGTCCATGAAAACACACATTCACTCAAGCAAGTAGAGAGGCACAAATAGTAGAGAATCCCCTTGAAGTCACACCCTTTTCAAACCTTTGACTCTTTCTCAAGCTTGGAAACTACCAAGGTCACAAGTTCACTAAGGTTTTATTAATGAAAAAGGGATCTCATGTTCCTAAAACTAGGAAAACCATAGAGTTTGTGGATGGTTGGATGTCATGGACTCACTACCTATTTCATTAAAATAGAAACCCACCTTAGTTACTAGTCATCAAAATCCAAAAATAGAAATAAGACATTAGCAAAAAAAAGAAAAAAGAAAAAAAAAAAACAAAAACATTAAGCACAAACCACCATTAGTAACCAGCAACATCATCATTGTATCGTATGGGTAATATGGTATTGTTATTTGCAAAAAATTATGAAAAAGTCACACCAAAATAAAGAAAAAATATTTAAGAAATTGGAAAATATTTTAGAAAATAAAATGTACTAACAATGTTGTAAAACAAAAACTAGAAAAACTAATAAAGTAAAAACAAAAAGGTATTAGGTAAAGAAGGTGTAAAACAAAAATTTGTAAAAATAACAAAGTGTAAAACAAAAATATGTAAAAAAAAAAGATGAAAAATTGAGAAGGAATTTATAATGGTTAGCATGTGGGGCCATCTCTCCCATGACTAAGTTGGAAGGATGAGATCCAAGAAATTGAGTGTGGCTGTTCATTTGATGAGGTGTTACTTCCATTGGCTTGCATAAGTTCATGGAAAGGTTTTACTTGTTGCATGTTGACTAGAAGAAAAAGTTTTAAAAATGATGCAAGATCCTTCCCACAATGTTTGAAACTTAGTTTTTTGAGGTATGTGTGTGGGGTTCCAGTAGAGAACCTTAGCTTGGTTGAGATTTCTCTTTCCGTATCCTAAGGTCATGATGTTATTTGTTGAATGCCTTATGCACTTCATTCAAGGATAGGGCTACTAGTTGATTTTTGTTTAGCACATTTAGGTTGATCTATCTTTTTTGTGTGCCAAACTTCAGTCTAGGTCTAGGTCACAGGCTATTGAGAGTGTACAGAGCTCGGACTCAATTGGTAGTGTTGCAAGTTTTTCACACACCAACTCATAGGGAGAGTAGCCAGTAGGAAGTTTCCATGTTAAGTGGTAGGCCCAAAGGGCATCATTTGAGTTTTGTGCTTCAACCTCTCCTATATTTGCTAATGGTTCTTCTTAGAATCTTTGTGATCTCTTGGTTAGTAACCTTTACTTGACCGTTGGCTTAGGAGTGATAGGGTGTTGTTAATTTATGTTCAACTCCTAAGAATTGCATGAGTTTTTGAAAAGTGACACCTATAAAATGGGTTCCATTATTATAAATCAGTGCACATGTTATTCCAAATTTGTTTATAATATTTTGCTGTACAAATCAAGTAGTAGTGGATGATGTACAATTGACGAAAGCTGCTATTTATGCCCATTTTTTGTAGTAATTAATGAATATGATAATATAGGCCTTTCTATTGGACATGGGTGTGATGGGATCCATGAAATCAATGCCCCATATTTCAAAGAATTTTAGTGGTTGAATCTACTATTAAGGACCCTCCATTTGTGTCGTCATCCCACCATCTCGTTGATAGTGTTCATAAGAGTGGACAAATTGGTGGGTGTCCCTAAAGATGGTTGGCCAATAATACACTACCATGAGGATCTTAATGGTTGTGCATCTCCCAACATAGTGGCCCCTACAAGGAACCTCATGAGCATCTTGGAGAATGCGTAGTTGATTAGCATTAGGTACACACCAACAAACTAGGTCATCGACACACACCTTGTAAAGATGTCTATTGATTTCCATGAAGCATTTGGCTTGATGAAGAAACTATTTTTTCTTCTTGTAGTCCAGATCTTGTGGCATCTCTTGAGTGACAAGATAAGTGAGGATGCCATCGTACCATTTTGGTTATGCAGGCACTTGTTCATTAATTGCACTAGTAAAGAGGAGTTCATCAGAAAATTGGTCAGAGAGCATGCTTTCTTTCTGTTTGCTATCCCATCATAATCAAGACAAGTGATCAGTGATCACATTCTCAGTTCCCTTTCAATCTATTATTGTAAGATTGAATTCCTACAAGATCACCAACCACTATATGATAGGGGGGCTCACCATTGGCTTGTTCATGAGGAAGTAGATGGCACTGTGATCAATGTGCACAAACACTTTGTATCCAAGCATGTAGCGCCTAAACTTTTCCAAAGCATACACCACTGCCATTAGTTCTTTTTCCATTTTGGTGTAATTTAGTTGTGCATCCATAATGCTTTGGCTTATGTAGTAGATGTAATATGGATGTTTTTGGTCATCTAACTATGTAAGCATAGCTCCCAATATGTAGTTAGATGCATCTATCATTATATGAAATGGTATGTACTAGTTAGGTGCTCATAGAATTAGAGCCTCTACAAGCTTCTTCTTGAACCTCTGGAATGCATTTTTGCATTTCTTGGCCTAGATGAATGGAGCATATTTCTTTGTTAACTCGACCAATGGTTTTGTGATCTTAGAGAAATTCTCTATAAATCATTGGTAGTAGCTAATGTGTCCAAGGAATGAATAAACATCTTTGACAATTTCTGCTTGACAAGTTATTCCTTGGATGACCCTTATTTTTTTAGGGTCTACCTTGATCCCTACCTAAGAAATTCTATGCCTCAGTACAATTCCTTGTTAAACCATTAGATGGCTCTTCTGCCAATTGAGTTGAAGATTCATATCCACATATCTTTTAAGCACTTGCTCAAGGTTGTGCAAGGCTTGTTTAGATGTAGCACCAGAGGTAGAGAAGTCATCCATGAAGACTTCCATCCTGCTACCAATCTATGCCTGAAAAATGCTTAGGACCAAGTGTTGGAATGTTGTCGGAGCACTACATAGCCCAATAGGCATCTTTTGATATGTAACAGTTCCCTAGGGACTCATGAATGTAGTTTTTGCCTAATCCTATGGTGTGATCTAGATTTGGTTATAGCCACTATAACCATCCAGAGAATTGTAATAGCAATGCCTAGATATAGTTTTTAATACTTGATCCAAAAATGGCAATGGAAAGTAATCTTTAAATGTTTCCATATTTAATAGCTAAAAGTCAATGCAAACCTACCACTTGGTCACTTTTCTTTGGCATAATTATGAGTGGGCTAACCCACTCACTATTTGCAATGGGATAGATAAGCCTTGCCTTGAGGAGTTGTTTGATTTCCTCTTTGATGATATGCTTTAAGTTGGGATTCAATCACTATTATAGTTGTCTCTTTGGCTTCATGGCCAGATCAGTGTAGATACGATGTTGGCATATCCTAGGATCAATCCCTATGAGTCCAAGATATGACCAAGTAAAGGATGGTTGCCATTTTTTTACCATCCTCAATAGCCTTTGTTTTTGTTTAGGAGTAAGATTAGCATTGATTCTTACCAGCTTACCATTTTTCAAGAATGCATACTCCAAGCTAGTAGGTAGAGTTTTCAACTCTAAGGATTTTTATTTAAAATTTTTAGGAATTTCCAACTCTTCTCAATAGGTATCATCATTTGCATTATCAAAGAGTTGATGATGGAGTTGCTCAAGTTTATCCATGCCTTCAACACAGGCACATGTTAGGCTCTTAGCAGGTTCCATGCAAAGTGTGTTGCTTCTAAGATCAACTGTCAGCCATTAGCTGCCCTCTTGTTTTGTGGCTACTACGTATAGGCACCTTTGAACTTCAGATTCATTTGCACACTAGGTGTATGTTTTGATGGATGTGCTCTTGACAGACCAGAGTTTCTACACATAGTTGCACCTATTATTGCTATACAAAATGCATGGAATTCTCTTGTTCTTGATCTTTCCAAATTCATTTTCCTTGGAAATTTTCAAGGAGAGATCTTTGATGTCTATTTGTGCATCAACAGTGCTCAACCATGTCCTGTAATAATTGAGAAGTCTCCCTGGTAGTTGTTAACCTTGATTACTATAAAATTGGTAGGATAGAACACTCAAAAATGTGATCACAATGTCCTTCACAAGTCCCAAAGGAACCATGATTGATTAGTCTATGAATTCTAGATGGATATTGCTCTGCTTGAGAGGTGGCAGGTCCCATGCTTTGTACATGTTATGGGAAATTAGATTTACATTGGAACTTGAATCAAGAAGAGCATTGCATGGCTCATGTCTAGCAATCTACAAGTATATGAGAGGACTTCTAGGGTTAGATATTTTCCTAGGAAGGTTTCCAGCCTTGATCTAATTAGATACAACATGGATTAACATGATAGTGCAAATCTTAGGAGGCATTTGGTTTTAAGGGTACTCAAAAGGATTTGATGCAGAGGATGATGGAGAGACAGGGTGGCTAGTCACATTAGTTTGTGAAGAATTAGAAGGACTATTGGATTGAAAGAATGGTCATTTTTGGGATCTAGGTTTTGAACCACTTAGACTAAAAATTTGGCTGTAAGTTAACAACCCTCGTAGCATTATGTTGCTATAACTATGGTGAAATTTCACCTTGTATAGATGGAGTAGGAGGTAATTGGATTGAGGGTGGAGGAGCATGTGCTAAAGGATGAGAAGGATGATATGGATATGGGGTTTGCCCTCTAGTAGATGGAGAATGAGTTCTATGATACTTTGGAGGGTAGTAGTAGTGCTAAAAAGAAGCATCACTAGAAGAGTTATGTGGGGACATTGGTTGCTAAACACAGTACCCACAGGAATCTGGTTGCCTATAATGGTATTTATGCCTTGATGGTGGTATCCCCCATAATTGTCGATGTTACCATTACTAGTACCACTCATATGATTGTGGTGGAGCTCCACTTGGATAATAAGCTTTTTGTTGTTGGTCATACTGAAACACCATGAAAATTGTGAGTCGACCTCAGGCGAAGATTCGTGATTCAGGCAAAAGTACATGATAGAATTCCAGAAAGGAGAACAAGGTAAAGTAAGGCAAAGAGGCATGTGACATCAAGACTTCAATTTTCTTTTTACAGATTTTCTATCTTACTATGTTTTTGGTCTTTACGCTATAGTACGCAACATAGCATAATGACGCTTAGCGTAGCATAGTCTGATATTAGAAGGCGGTTCACTTCAGCAGATTTGGCAAGGCTTAAGGCCTAAGCAGTGTAATATGTGATCTCTCTTGTATTCTGCTAAGTCTTTTGTCCAAAAGCAGATTTACGCTCTGTTACGCAAGGCAGCGTAATGAGCTTTGAAAATGTCAAAGAGAATCCAAAGGAAGCACAACAGATCAACTCTTCTCTCTTTCTTGCAGATTGATCACCTTACGCTCTTTACGCAACGCAGCATACGTCAGCGTAATTCATCGGCAAGTTAATCATTGTTTACACTTCACTACGCTTGGCAGCATGAATGAGCGTAAAGAAACTTGAGTTCATGACTTTTGTGCTTTATTATGCTCTTGCATGCGACGCAATGCGTACGAGCGTAATGTAGCCCAAAATCAACTAAGACATGCCCGATCCACATTTGTTATTCATACGCACAATACGCAGATGCGCGTATTGTGCGTAGTCACGAATTTCAACACAAGGACGGTCAAGTCAACGATCTTCTGAAAGGTTTGAAACACGTATCATCATGGCCATGCCTTCTCCACATGTTGTCAAACTTATAAATACCTCATTTAGAAAAAAAAAAGAGAGGAGAGACTAAGCAGACAGAGAGACAAAGAGAGAGAGCAACATTTTTTGGCAACCTTTTGGCAGCACCATCTTTTAACAGAGATAGGAAACATTTTGCTTGAGCATTGGCAGCAGGAGTGATTAGCCCTTTGGCGAAGACACAACTTTCTCCATTGGTGATCATTGGCAGTTCCAAGCAAAAACTTCCCAAGGCAAAAGGAGTAGATCAGAGATTAAGAGATCATCTGGCACGGTTTGCGAGCTCTATTGATCAGAAGCAGTTGATCGATAGACATCAGAACTTGACCTTCCTTGCATCCCATCTCTGGCTTACGAGGTAGATCGGACTCCATTCTGTACTTCTGCTTAGACAACTTTCTTGTTATTTTGTGCTTGTTTCACACAAGGTAATCGGGGTCTCCCCAGTGTAATTTGGTATACAAAATACTCATTTTTCCGGGTCAAACCATAGATCTTGAAATCACGCGTTTCTCTCATGTTTGATTCCTTTTTCCGTGTTAACATTATCATCATTACAATTTATCCACATCGTTTTTCTCTCATTTCGTGACTGGTCGAATCAAATCTTTCCACGAAATATTCATAATCCCCATCGATTTACTGATTTAGTAAGTCCCTGTCTGATCGACAAGACCGTTTAGGGCACTGCGGATTCGTTTTCTCCAGCACAACCCTTGCACGGATCCGTGGTTAAGACTGCATACATGGATTTTGTTTGGTATTCCAGCTGCAGACATTTTCCGTTGTTACACATACTACCTTAAATTACCTTGAGGATAAAGTAATCTTCTAGGTGCTTGCCTTCTTGTTAGTATAGGATTTAGTGTGTACACACTAGATTCCTACAAGTGTGACATGATAGGGCAATATTCTTTAGGATGTTCTTATTGATAGATTTCACACCCACCATCATCATCTAACTCTATTCCACAACTTCTTCTACTACAGCAACTTTGCCCTTACCCCTTTGGTAGCACGTTCAACTTCTTTCCACCTCCTGCAGTCATGATCACTACTCTATTCTCTTGACTATTTGATGATGTTTAGTGTAGTTTGAAGTTTTTCATCCAAAAAATTCCACATTTCATCTACCTTGGCTGAAATTTTAGACATAGATTTCTAGATCAGCAAGGTCTTTTTATTCATCACCTCATCAAGTGGTGTCTCCTCACTATAACAAAATTGGACTTTCATCTTTTTGATGGAAGGATCCTTGTCGTATTCTTCAGTACTTTTCCATTTTCTCATATGTCCTTCATTAAATATGATGGGCTTTGAGTTCTAATAGTCTCCCTTGGGCATAGACACCAAGAGTTCTTCTCATTTCTGATCTAAGTCCATCTATGATATGATGAAGTCTTTTCCACTGAGAATAACCATGGCTAGGGCATCAATGTATGAGAGCATAGTATCTACCCATGGCAGAATCCAAGGATTCATGATTTTCTTGCTTCCATTCTTGGATTTTCCTTCTCAAATTAGACACTCTAGAGTACAGTTGATATTTATCATTAAATAAGTCTAGCATTGTACTCCACCTATGGATGGATTTTTGCTCCAAGGACTAGTACTAGCTTTTTGCCTCCCTGATGAGTGTCATGGGAAATAGCTTTAATTTCTACTAATCATTCTCAATATTATAACACCCTACCCTAGCTAGGGAAAGGTGATGTCTAGGATCAAGTGATCTTAGAACAAAAGCATGATAACTAGAAACCAATAATGTGTAGAATACATGATATTAAGGAAGGTTAAATGGTACAAAAATTTCCTACTACACCAAAAACTAAATATACATTTCAATATATAAAAATGAATGTCTCTACATAAGGAAAACTAGGCACTACTCTACTAAAATACAAAAAAAAAAACACATAAACATCATCAGTGTGTATATAAGAGTACAGAGAGTACAATTTGGATGCATTTGGTATCTGCTCATGTGGGCCTTATCCATCAAATGAATTTGTAGAGGTTTTAGAACACATAATTGACCATCCCTTTTTAAGACTTCATGATGATCCATAGAGAGTGGTCCATTAGAGGTAGTCTTTTGCCTCAATTCTTGATGCCATGGATCATGTTGTTGTTGCTCTCATATTTGCTCTTGAAAATTTGATTGGATTGTCAAGTTATTAAACTTACTTGCCACCCTACTTAATGCATCCACTACTTTATTGTCTTGTAATGCCTATATTTAATAGTGAAATCAAAATCAGAAAGCAACTCCACCCATCTATGTTGTTACAGGTTTAACTATGGTTGCCTCATAAGATATTGTAGGCTCTTATGGTTAGTCAAAATAGTAACATGCTTTCAATATAGATAATGCTGCCAAATCTTCAATGAAAAGATCACAACACCCAACTCTAGATCATGCATGGGATATCTAGTTTCATGTGGCCTCAATTAATGGGATGCATAAGCCACAACCTATCCATCCTGCATCAACATGTCACATGCATAAATAAATTGACTTTTTACTTTTACTTTTTTTTTTTCAATAATTTTTTTGGTATAATTTGCTTTTCTTTTATTCCTTAAAACTAATACCTTGAACTTCCAACGTGCATAACAACCACATTGAGACTCCAAATTAAAATCTGTTGGAATCCATGAGATCCTTATCAAATGTTCTACACCTTTACATTCTAAAATCACACCTGAACATGATGCAACATACCACTATAATGTAAATTCATAAATATGAAAAGCACACATAAAACATAAAGACATACCAACTAGGTGCTATTGTACCCCAATCCAACACCCATGCCATCAACCTCACCTGTTTAACATATCACATATGGCTAGTGTACATAATCACGTTAGCTAAGCATGTAAAGACATCCTAATTGTAACATAAAGATGAAGCCTCATAACATATAAAATACATTAACTCATTCCCAACAACCCACCGAGACTCGACATGTAATGTATAAATCATACGCATATGACCATACCTACTGTCTTTGGATGGGATGTAACAAATATTTTGTAAGGCATAGGCATCGTGAAAAGCTTAAAGATGTGTTTGTGGATCAAAGTTATATCACCCATCAAATTTGGAAATATTCTTCATATCAAGCCAGCTGATTCGACTATCTTTCACATGCTTGGTTGGAATTTTTATGGCCTCTGCAATATTTAGCATGCTTTGAGTTACCAATAAAGGCTCATCATCATTATTATTTTGATGATGCTAATTATGTCCTCTGCTACCCCTTTGTTCATGGTGGGTCTAGTGATCATCATTATTGTCCTACTATTCACCTTCATAACAATTGTTATTTCTACAACATTTGTTAGAACCAGTAGAGGAAGAAAAAATGTGGATGAAGAGGAAGAAGAGGAAGGAGGAATGCCATCATCATGGTGTCTGCCAACTTCTCTATGATTTGTCATGGCCATGTTCATTGATTTTCTTGCCATCTTGATGCTTGTTTGAGCCCCTGCATTGACTTCCATTTTTACTTAAACTTGGATTGTTGATAGTGGATTGTAGATTCAGGGTCACACCTTGATCACCAATAACAAGGGGTGGAGAATCTTCATATTGAGAACCCCAAGAGGGAGGATCCTCATTGTCATTTTTGTTAAGCATGAACAAGGGACTAGTGAATTGTTTTCTCTTCATAATCTCATGATGCTTCTCCTAGTGTTGATATCTCCTATGTTGTGTTTTAATGGGATAGTAGTCCCGATCGTCATAATCATGCGCAACGTGCTCATCTTGAAGATCTTGGATGCCCAACCTCCTAAGAGTTTGGAGTAGCATCCCGAACATAGATTGATTAGGAGGCATTACAATGTTGCCTTTCATATCTCACCATTGCAATTGTTCATCTTGATGTAGGATGAAGGTATAGTTAAGCACATACTCATTTGGATGAGTATACACCACCTTGCATTCTTGAGGCATTGGTAGTTTAGTATCAGCATGCCTTTAAGAAGAAGACATTTTGCAATACAAATAAGATATCAATGTGCTTATGTGATTATATTTATTGTGAGGATGATTTTGACCTTAGGGTTCATCCAATGATGTTCATAATGTTCACTAAACTTAGATAGTGCATGTTTCAAACAGAAAGAGTCCCCAACAATGATGCCAATGATGAGTGGCGAATACCCCTATGCTCAACCATAATGAATTACTAAGCATTCACACAAGATCTAGTCAAATTATATGGACCCCTAGTCTTCCAGTACACTAACCTCAAGAAACTAAACTTGCCATAACAATCATTCATTGTCTTCCCAATTACACTTGTGATGTACAAAGGTATGATTAAGTGTAATCAAGACATATGATTTTTATTAATTTTTGTTTTATGTTTTTGGTGCTTAAAATAGATAAATGAAGTAATTTAATGGCCAATTTAATATAATTAATTAATTAATCTCTAACTAATTCTAACATAAGTATCTGGTCCCACTTTCCATACACATCATGAGCATGTATAACACTACTGGGTTACTAAACATTAAGCATTTCTGGGATTACTAAGCATCATGCACATGCTTGAAGTGGTCATACTTATGTGCTTACTTAATTGCTATTTAACCTAGCTAGCTTAGTTTAGCTTAATGAGATTAATTACTTGAAAGCATTAAGTAAAATTATGTTAAACATTAAATGCATGAATAAGACATTTAATATAGCCAAATCTTTGTAAGGTTTATTAGAAAGCTCATCTTTATTGTGACACACACTTCCATGCTTAGGTATAATAGTGCTTGAATAAAGATTCGTACATTTAATGAACCCTGCTATGGGCACTTGTGAAATATTTTAACTCTAGAGAAAAGAAACTACAAGAGCTTTGCTACTCTATGACAAGACCTATTACCTAAAAATGGTGGGAGAGCATGCAGTTATAAGCAAAATTTGATACTATATTAATGGGATCATGTCAATGCATTAAATCATGCATCGACAAGGCCTAGTTGATGAGGCAAAGTCAATGGGGCCTAGTAGGCACAGCCCAGTCGATGCAACCAATCCATGGTTCATCAATTTCCAAGGAATATTATTAAAATAATAGCTCATTGAATTTAAATATTACTGGATTAAGTGAGAAAAGTAGAAGGAGAGCTACGTAAAAGATAATCAATTGAAAAGTACAATAGAGACCTTGGTATAAAAAAAAAGATATGAAAATATGTGAAATAGAAAAATAAGAAACACTAGAAGATGTGATTCAATGAAAGACTCTACCTATTCAAAAACCAATAGATGAAATTACAATAAATGTAGAGAAAATATGGAACTTTATAGATAAACACTTTGCTATAGCACTTAAGATAGTAGAGGAGAAAAGCAAATAAGTATTTAATAGAAATAAGAATAGGAAGAGGAAGAAGGATAATGGATGTGAGAATTATAAAAATAAAGTAAAAGTTTCTATAGTAGAGAAAGTTATGAATTCAAGTTTTAAAGATGATAATGGCTGCAAGATGTGCTAATATGAACATCCTAAGGGATGTTGCCTTGTTATGGCCCAATTATAAGAGTCTGAGGCATACATAATCCAAAATTTGTCAAAAAACAAATGCTTAGACAATTATTCTTTCCACAAGGTAATCACATGCAACCCTATAAATCATATTATCCAAGAGAGACCTATCCTTAATTGTAAGAATTGTAATAGTAGCAATGGAAACAACCATAGTTATGGAGGATGCCAAGACCAATGTAATAGTATATGTACTAACAACTAGATTCTTATAGATACCACATACAATGTTCTATATCTCTAGAAAGTACTCATGTTCATGCTTCTTCTGCTTACTATTCAGATGAATACCATAGACCTATAACTCTCTGCATGGAGTCACAACCTTACACATCTTAGCCAATAGTAGGTCATTCTTATCAAGCTCCCAATCCTTTATCACTAGTATCACTATTAGCAATGCAAGGGGAATTGCCAACACAACCATAGTAGGAAAGTGCTACTAGTATAGTTAGTATACAAAGAGGGGATAATACTAGCAATACTACATGTAAATCTATGAAACATCCTTTCTTTTGAATAAATTTGGAGAAGGCTGGTAGAGTAGGAAGTTCATCCAAACTTATTCCTCCTGTGATAGATCCTCATACAAACATCATGCTTTGAAAACAACCAAATCAAAAGCTTATAATGGTCATGTTAACTCATATAGTATCAGATTGAATAAAAGTAAGAACTCTTCTTAAGAAAGAAAATAAATCCTGGAAGCCCTATGATTTATTTGCAAATTTTTGGAAATTCACCATGTAAAGCTCTACTAGATTCAAGTTATGGAGTCAATTTGATATATCAAAAAACATACAAGTCATGGAACCTATTGTTATTAAATAAGTGTCAAACAAGATTAGAGCTTGCAGACCAATCAATCACCATTTTTTTAGGACAAGTAGAAGATATGATGACCATTATCAATGGGTGGTCTTATCTAGTAGATTTTCTTATGATCGATGTGAAGAATGATAACAGGAACTTTTCTATCATTCTAGGAAGAGCATAGCTTAGCAAAATTGATGATAAGTAAGGAATGAGAGACTTGTCGTTGGAAATTCTCAAGGAAGATGAGCATGAAGCCATACAGATGCAAAGATTTCTATGCATTACTTATAATAATGAAGGGTGTAGTTGTGGACTAAAAGTTCAAAACATTAACACTATCCTTACACTAATCCACAACAAATTTGATAAACAAGTATGTATGTAAAAAGAAATAATAGCCTCTAAAAGAAAAGACATCTAGTGGTTAAGAAATAAGAGCATAAAACTATCCAAAACATGCATGAAAACATCCAACCCACTTGATGAGCAGTGAGTATACCAAATGCCCAACCATATGAATTACAAGCGTTCATGTGCACTCTGGTTAAATTTTGTAGAGTTTAGTTCTGTAAATGCATAGTATCTAGGTAGTGAACCTAAGAACATGATCATTATCTTCTTGGTTCCACTTGTGTAAGTACAAGTGTATGGTTAAGTGTAACAAAGGCACATGATTTGTATAATTTTTGTATTTTTATCTATTTTAGCCTAAGTGTAAAACAAAGTGATTAAGTATTAATTAATATAATAAACTAACTAATGCCTTAAGCTAATTCCTAACACAAGTATTCAATTCCACATGGTGTACACATCTTGAACATGTTATAACATTGCTAGGTTACCAAGTGCTAGCACTACTGGGATTACCAAGCATTAATGTTATGTTTAAGGTGATCATACTTATGTGTATTAATTAATCTTATTTAACTAACTAATTAAATTAAGCTATTTCCAAATGCTATAAGGTATTCCAAGAAGTTTGTCTTTATTACCATCATATTGAAGTGTTCAGGTACATCAGTGCTCGAATAAGGATTAGTACACTTCTTGACTCCTACTGCAAGCACTTAGAAAATATTCTAATTATCATGAAAATAGATTGCAAGAACTTCCCTAAGCTATTGAATAACTGATGCCATAAATGTGGTGGGTGCACACATTTATATAGGCAAACTTAGACTCACATTAATGCATATGCATTGATGCATCAGATCTTGCATTGATGGGGATGTGTCGATGCATGCCCATCGATGGTGATTCATTATGCCTCCACTACTAGTTGAAAACTTGTCCTCTAGTGAACAAAAGGAGGATCGAGCTTCTTACAAAATTTGGAAAGGCATGGAACCATTGACTGATTAATTGACTTAAAAAAATGATGCTAAGTGCCCAAGTTTATGGATTGACAATGATTACAAAAATGGCTATTCATGAAAATAAAATTAAATACCTTTACAAAAATTGATAGTTGGAACTTCTCTGATAGTTGAAGATGAGAAGAAGATCAAATGGTCTTGGAGGTGAAGGACCTTGAAGTATTGAAGGATGTTTTCCTACCTCTGGTTCATGTGGTGGTTGAGGCTAAGGTGATTATAGTTATCTTGTTGTAGCTGTGATGTCTAGTGGAAGATAAAAAGCATCAAGTAGTACTTTCATCTTCTTCTTCTTACTCCAAGGATCATACATAGTCCATGCAGCATTGTTAATGTGAGTTGGTATGGGAACATCCCATGGATAGTGCATGGCTAGGAACAACTACTTGACATTGATGAACTAGGTAGAGAATTATTTACTTTCAATGTTGAAAGCTTTAATAGAATTTTGCAGTGCCTAGTAGTCATTCATCCTCTCGGCTAGGTTCTTCATGGTTGATCATTGATCTACGAAGTGCGTGAAGAGAACTTCAAGCTTAGAATTAGTTCTTTCCAAATTTTTCTTTGTGTTTTTGTGGTGCTTGAACTATTCCTTGTATAAGAGATAAGAGCTGGCCACTTGCTTCACTAGTTCAAATCTTGGCCTTTTGCTAGTTAGCATTGCCAAGTTTGTGTACTAGAGGTTGGCTAACTCCATGTATTCTATCATCTCTTTGATTTGCAACTACTTGAGGTAGATTTCAGCTTTATAGTACATGTTGAGTCCATCAAAGATGGGCTGCCATACATTACCTCATTGTTGTAGTTGCTAGAGGGCCTTATTTACTTTTGCCTTTGCTAGTTGAATCTCTTTTTCATTCACCTCCTTAAGGAGCCCAACCTAATCCCTGTAATGATTTTTTATCCATTCAAATTTCAAGGCCTCATTCTTCCAAGAAGCTTCCTAAATTATTGTTTCTTGGCAAAGGACACAAACCTCCTTTGTTGAGAGGTTATGATTCTTAGCAGCCAACCTCCTCAAATCCATATACACCTTGGAAAGCTACTCCTACTATTGTCACAAAAATTCCATCATTTTTTCTTTTTATGCCTTGATATTCTGCATGTGGTGATTATTTAGGGTCAAAACTAGATTCACCTTGCTGACCTCCGACAAGTCCTTTTTGGTGTTCTTGAGTTGGTCTCTATTTCTGTTGTTAGTCACTAGGTACCCTCATGTTTTGTGATTACTGTGTATAGGAACCTTTGAAATTATATGACTTCTGCACGTTGCTTGCATGCTTTGAGTATTGTGCTTTGTATGATCCATAATTTTTGTAGGTAGTGGCACCCTATGTCACTATACATGATGCATGTAACATACTTCTTCTTAAATTTTCCAAATTTTTTCTCCTTGGAAATCTCTAAGGAGAGGTCCCATATCCCCATATGTACATCAATGGTACTCAACCATGTTTTTCCCACAATGATAGGAAAATCTCCCTTGCAATTATCAACATGGATCACTAGAATGTTAGTAGGATAGGACCACCCACAAATGGTGGTTACAATGTCCTCAACTAATCCCAAGGGGACAGTGATGGACTGATCTACCAATTCCAAGAAAATGTTGCTTTTCTTGAGTTGAGGTAGGTTTCAGGCTTTGTACATCTCTTGTGATATCAAGTTAACACTAAAACCTAATTTAAAGAAAGCCTTGCAAGGTTCATTTTCTACGATTTACAGGTAGATGAGGGAACTCCGAGGATTAGATCTCTTCCTAGGTAGATGACCCATCTATATCCAATTAGTGATCACATGGGTTAAATCCTAGTGCCTAGGAAGTAACAGTGTTCCTCTTAGGACAATAACAATTTCCAAATTTTTTTGAGAACTCAGTGCACCTAGAGGAGGATGAGTAGGTCACTATCTTGGTGATGTAGCACCAAGGACAAGAGATAGTGGCAGAGGTGGTGGTTGCCCATGTGGCAAAAGCATTGAATGCTCCTGTGGCCTTTGTGTTGGATATTGCTACACTCGGGGACATGTAGACATCCATAAGAGAAAGTGGAAGGTTTAGCACAACCTAACATAAAGGGTTGCTGGATTGACTAGTGGAAACTAGGCAATTAGTTTTGAAGATCTTTGATCTTCTGGATACCATCACTTGAACCTAGTTGGAGTTGTTAGAAGTTAGAGGTAAGCTCATCATTGCTAATGCCCAACTTGAGGTAGCTACATCTAAGAATCGATGATTGACTACCATGGTTGTAGAGTTGAGAGCCTAATTAGTAGACCCAACCATGCTCAACCAGGTTGTAATAAGAGATGAAGCTTTTCTACAGCTTCAATACAAGCTTCAAGAGGCTAAGCACTCCTGATGCATTGATGGGGATGCGTTGATGCATGCTCGTCGACGTAGGCCATCAATGATGATTCATCATCACTTACAAACTTTTATGTTAAGAAAATGATTTAATTAGAAAACCTATAGAAGGATATCCTAAACCATGATCATACACCAAAAACAAGTACTGAACATGAAGACTCAAAATTTGAAATTGAGAAGAAACAAGAAAACATATCTAGACCCTCTAAAATAAGAATATCATCTAGTCCAACAAGATATGTATATCCAAATGATCAAAACTTGATTGTCATCAATGTCACATGGGACAAGAAATGAAAAAAAATCATTAAGGATGATAAGCAAGAGATCTAGAGTGTATGATCTTTGGGATGTTCAATCCATTTTTTGAACATTTTCCTATGAGTTCAATTGTGGATGAGGTACCCTATCTTGAATTAGGAATTGATAAGTGCATTTTAACTTTTTTGTTTTATGATTTTTTAATTTACAATTTTTGTCATAATTCTTTCTAAGTTTTTGGTATTTTCTTCATTCTTTAATATTTTTCACGATTTCTTATCATTTTCCTCATTCTTTAATATTTTTCAAGATTTTTAATACTTTTTTCTATTCTTGTATATTCTTTTTACAATGTTACCATTTCTTGATGCATATATTTTTGTTAATTTTTTAATAACATTTTTGATCCACTCATTCCAATAATAAGAGGTTCTTACCATAAACATAATGACATTCACATCACAATAAAACTAAAATAAACTTATGATCATTATGCTTGGATGGAAACGTAAAGTACCAATAGGGAATGAAAAGGGTATGACATTGAGGGGATTTGTGGATTTTTTAAAACTAATATTTTGAGTCTTATTAAGCTATTGAGTTGTATTATTTACTTTATTTCTAGGTTGGATCCCAAAAATTTTATATATTAAAAATTAGATTCAAAGTACAAAAGCACAAAAGTATAGGAAAAACTCCAAAACAACAAAAAGGACCCAACAATTTTAGGGATACTTTTTAAGTTTTCATCCTTACAACCAATTCTAAAAAGCCTCTACTCTAGAGTAGAAAAAGGATTAGATCTTGTCCTCATTTAGAAGTACCCAAATGGGTTTTCACTTCCTACTAAAGGCTTCCTATTAATAAAAGAGAAAATTACAAAGGGAAACATTTAGAAAGTCAACTAAAGCATCAGCTGTTAAATGATGACACCTTAAACTGACAAAGAAAGAAAATTAGCTAGAAAATCTCTATGAAAAACCATGTTACATCAAAACTTCTAGATGTCATAAATAATAAGAGGAGAAAAATAATATTAATTATAAATTAGAAATCCTTGAAGTGTAGGAGTTTCACCAAATAAAGCTTTATATAATCTTAGTGAAAAACCAGGAAAATAGCTATTACACCAAGTCTAAGAGCTACGAGCAAGAGGACAAGTAAAAAAATAGTGGATGAATGTATCTTTCATGTCATTGGAAAGACGTATTGCCCATGACTAAAGGTAGTCCTCTAGTAAGATTGACACAGTAGTAACATAATAAATACACATACTAAAAGTTTTTTGGGGTTTTACTAGAAAGACATGTTACCCATGCATGAAGGTAGACGACCTCTTAGGAATTTGAAAATATCTTGGACTCACATTAGTTACAAGACTAGAAAGACATGTTACCCATGCCTTAAGGTACTCCTCTATCCAATGGCCAAGTGTCCTTCAAAATAAACTACATAATTAAAGAATTACTTTCTTGTACTTCATTGTCAAGTGGTGATACTTCTTGTAGTTATGATCATCTTATGGTTGTAAGTTTTGGGATGATACAATGTGATGTCATTGGTAAGTATTATAGACTTGGTTTAGATCTTAGATGGATAAGCTAATCATCACTTTAATCATGCATTATATGTAGAATTCATTGTGCTTATGGTAAGACACCTCAAGTTCCATTTTCTGCAATCCCTACTACTACCATTCCACCCCATTGTTATATATAATTATAATTTAATGATTTTGTATGACATAGTATTATTTTCTTATTGGACTAATATTAACATGTATATTTTGGAAGACAAGTATGATTTATATTCAACTCCTTGGATGCCTACGCACACCTGTAGGCATAGTTATACAAGGGCATTAAGGGCAAGAGCCTGCTTTAGGGAGGATCCACTTATATAACTCTTGTGTTTCATACTTAATGACCAACTCCACATTATCTTGTACCTCCTGGATGCTCTAGCAAACATTATTATTTCTCTACATATTCATACTCACTCATAAATTTAGCAAGTCTTAACCAAATCATCTTCTAAACCATAGTCAACTTACCTTGCCTGAACTCCCTCTTTAACATCATATTAACATTAAAATATTGCATTTTAAGCATCATCTATGATTAGGAACCCTTTGGATTGCCTTAACACCTTCTAGACTACCCATTCTGTCAAATTTTGCAAAAATTTCAAAATGTTGAAAGGTGATATTATAGATACGATATCACAAGGCTTGCGATATCGCATCAATGATGTCGCATCTAATATATTGCCATTATAAAAATCTATATATACATGCTGATCATTAGAAATTTTTTCATTTTAGTCATTTCATGCAAGGGTAGTTCATGTTTTTTTATCAAAGAACCTTTAGATCCCCATATCTTCCTCACCATACATCTAATTTACTTCATTCTTGATTCCTTTAGCTTCTAGAATGATCATCTCAATTGTGGGATAGAGCATTGCATGTAGTTTTCACGAATTATGCAAATTTTTCCTAATGTCTAGAAGATAGATTAAGAGTAAGTATCATAAGAGAGAGATAACATTTTGATCTAATCTAAGCTAATAAATTTAATATTTCTTCCCAATTAACCATTTAAATACTTTTTTAAACAATAAATTGAAAATAGTGATAAGTCATTAAGATAAAATTATTTATGATAAATTGAAAATTTATTTAATTAAGAGTTGTTCTAAACAAGGGATTTTTCTAAATTGATGAATTTTATAAAACTTTGTAATCCAAATTAATGTTTTTAATCAAAACTCAAAATTTAATGAAGGGCTACAAACTATTAGGAATTTTTCTAGAATTTTTGGGTAATTTCGAATCTCAAATTTTCGTATGATTACTGATGCCACCAAAAAGAATACTTGAAGTTGGAGAATCATCACACACAAAAGAAAAGAGGCGTAGAGAAAGAGGAAGAGGATGAGGATGAGACATAGAACAAACATAGAACAAACTCCTCTTGCAGAGCAAGAGGCATAGTCATACTTAATTCATTAGCCTACACCTGCAATAAGGCAATTTGCATAGGTAGAAGTTGATGCACCACTAGCTTTAGAGCATGGACAACACCTCACACTCTCCAATGAGTATCTACAGGTCAACCAAGAAAAATATATCATGTTCATTATGATAGCAAAACTTAATTTTGGATCATTCATGGAGTTTACGCCTATAGAGATTTGTGAACAAGTTCAAGTCTCATCACTTTGGCCCACCATTTCAAGCAATGATGAATGTTATTTGGGAGAATTTCATCAATTTTAGCAAAATAAACAAGATGATGCAACTATGAAGATTGAGAAAGCAATAGTGCCATATTCAGTTGAAGCAATTGCTAGGGCACTAAACCTACCAAATGTTGGAGCCAACATTACTCAAATATCCATACAATTTGCGATAGATGCAAGGAATATATGGTTGTAGAGGGCATATGGAACCACAAATAATAGTACAATGGATTATCTACTATAGAAAAAAATTTCCTTTAAGATTGGGACATATGATATTTTCCCAACGAAGAGACAACAAAATTTCCATCTATGCTACTAGAGGCTTAATGGGAAAATTCCAAGCCAATATAGCCCATATGTTATTTCTAGAAATATAGAAAAGGTTTAAAGATAAGAAGATATGGAAAAATGCTCTTCCATTTCCTTGTCTAATTATAAAGTTGTGTAGACAAGAAGGAATTTTGGGCTACACAAATGATGTTCTCCAAGCTAGTGTTAACTAAGAAGGATTAAGTAGAAAAACCAATAGGCATTGAGATTGTAGTATGATTAACATTAATAACAAACATTTTAGTCATAGGGATAGTAAAAGTAGGGCCCAATGGGTCAACCCCAGTCATAGAATGAGTAGGATCGACTTCTCCACCAACATAACCTAACTACAGGTCTTTCATGAATGACATGCAAAAAATTACTAAAAATAATTAGTTGGGGTAATAGGGAAGTCTCAAGTATATACCAAGTGAGGGATAATTCAATTAGACCTATAGTATTCATATGATCCACTAGTGGTCAAATATCCTTGTAGGTAGAAGAAAATGATGATTGGGCACAATAGATTTCTAGGAATGATGCATCATTTTAGGTGATGTTAGAAACTGGTGAAGGAGCCATTGTAGTGGTGATGTGACACTAAATGTAGTAGTAAAAATAGAGGTACTAATTGATGATATCAAAGAGTCATTTAATGTTTCAATTATGTCATCAATAGAAATTCTTAGAGCCAAAGATATATAGACATTAGCCAAAACTTTAGGAAAAGAAATCATGTTCCCTACTGAACATGAAGATGCTTTGGAAAGGTTATTGCAAAAAGGACAAGTTATGAAAAATATTTTTGATATCCATAGTGATATCACTATAATGTAGTTAAAATTGATACCCACAAAAGGAAAGCTAGTCATGGAAAATACAAGGATGCAACATGCAGAAATTGAAGTGTAGAGGCTATAAGAAGAACTAGTTGCATTAAGAGCTAAAAGATAAGATCCTACATGACACATTGCATCATACTAGTTAGCATGATTTAGAGTTGAGTAAGTGTATAAATTGATGATTATGCAAAAATAGATGAAGATTGAAAAGGAAATAGTAGTGTGGAATACTTCAATAGTAGATTCTTAAATGTATGCTCATGCTAAGGATATCATTGCATTAGAAGAAGAGAATAAAAAGATTGATGTAGGAAATTTAAGGTTGATAGACATTGAAAAGTAGAAGAACATACTAGAGGAAATATCCATTAGTTGAGAGAGTAATTTGCCATAGTTAACCTAGACATGAGAGAATTAGCCTATGAGAACAAGACTTTATCAATGGAAGAAGTATGTGTAGTCAAACAAAAGTTAGCTATTAAAAGTAGTGCGTGGTAGAATGAGATTAAGAAACATGAAAAGCTCAAAGAACACTTTAGAGATCAAGTGGGCATGTATAAGTAGATTAATGAAAAAGAAATCTAGATTCCCAAGAGTAAGATCACTTCCATTACATAGAAAACTCTTGATTGACAACCTCTCTTGAATAGTCTTACCCTTGTTCACCAAGCATAGCTAAACAACAAAGACTTGCAGATAGAAGATTTAACAAAATACATGGGATTAGCAAATATACACTATGCTAACTTATCCATGTTGATAGCATATATGCTAAGAACAAAATTAGAGTAGTAAGTGGCTACTATGTATCCCATGTATGAAAAAGAGTTTGTAGACAAAAAAGATGCACAGAAAAAACTTTATATTGCAAACTCTAAACTACAAGTAGTCAAATCAAGTTATCAAGAACAAAAAGATGATGTAACAAAATTTGCCAAAAGAATGACTAATTATGTAGAATTACAAAAGATGGCCAAAGCCTTCAAGTTAGAAATGACATAGGTTGCAACATGGTGTATTAAAGTTAATAAAATATTCCCACAATTGCCATATTCCTTGCAAGTGTCAACACCTATAAATATTTCTGAATTAGCATGGATAGTGCATGATCCTAGAACTGAAGAGGAAAAATTGAGAGTATTTCTAAATAAGTACCAATTCAAAAAAACCAAATGATAAAGAGAAAAAGCCAATGGAGAAGCCACTGCCACAAGAACATGAAGAGGCTACATCAAATTCTATTTTGTTTTGTTTTATTTTTGTTATATATCAATCATGTATTGCATGATAATTTTGTAATACCACTTGAACAAATATGCGACATTCATAGTTAGACTTAGTCATGTATATATGTCATGATATCAAGTCCATGTAACCCTACAAGTTTGTATTAGAGTCTATTCTCCTTATGTTTGAACTTGAGGATGAGCTTTTAGTTAGTCATGGAGGTATGATGAATTACTTTCTATTGAGGAACAAAATATCATATTCATGATGTTGTAGATGCAATATCATAGCCTGATATACAATGTAGTTGGCCAAGGTCATGCCTAGAAATATGAGCTCATCATTGTGTTGAAAATAGTTTTTAGCTAACACTTTGCAAAATTCTTGAAGTTTGTTTTGTTGAAGTTAGAGTTAGTTGTGTATGCCTATAATGTGGTGATTAATAGTTGTATGAAATTTTTATTTAAGTGGATTATTCTAGGACACAATTCAAGAATGATAATAAAGATCAAGATTATTCTTCATCATTGTAGCATATCACATGGAATAGATTTACTTTTCCATGTTGTTTACTTTTACTATATTTTTTACATTTCCTAAGTTATTTAATATTCCAATGTTTATTAGTAAGGTAGAATGAGTACAATTAGTTTCAAGTGTGAAATATAATTGCTTGGTAACCCAGTAATAAATTTGCTTAATTCGCTCATTAGTAAATTTATTTAGTAATATTAGTAATACTGATGGGACGTGATATCGCATGGGCCACGATATCATGTACACGATATCGTGGCCATTGTGATATCGCATCCCATGCGATATCGCATCGTCCCCCACGATATCGCGGTGCGTCATCATATCTATAAATAAGAGGTGGCTCTCCCTTGTTTTCTCATCTAGATTTAGACCTTAGTGAAACTCTAGCAGTTTTACCTCTCCAGAGATAGAATATTTTCCATGTGCCCGCAGTAGGAGCTCCAAAGTGAATGGATCTTTATTCGAGCAAATATTGTACCTGAACACATGTTTGTGTA
>MNCI01015250.1:229034-243306 GCA_015680685.1 Gnetum montanum
ATGCGTTATGCTTGGTGATCCCAGCAACGATTAGCGTTTGGTAACCAAGGTTGCATTGGTTCAGAGTGTGAACGGTAAGTGGGAATGGATGCTGATGCTAGATTAATTTAGACTTAGTTAGTTAGTTAGAGTTAGTAATTAGTCTCTTCAACCCTTCACCTTTCAGCATAGGAGATAAAACCGAAAAAGCTATAAAAATCATATACCTTAGACTTACTTAACCATACACCATGACAAATACAAGTAAGTCTGGGAAAACAATGAATAATTAACCTTAAGTGTTCCATGAGGCGTGTAGGCACTTAGTCTATGAAGTTCGACCAGATTGTGCGTGTTACGCTCATATTCGTATGGTTGAGTTTAGGGGTACCTTGCCACTCATCATTGGCGCCGTTGCCGGGGACTAAATGTTTGTGCGCTAAGTAGAACATAAGAGATCATTCACATCATTAGGAGATTAAACAAACCTTAGGGTTAATTAAACAAAAAATTTTATAATGGTTAAATAGCACACCGAATAAGACACCATGTCTTCTTCTTCTTCTCATAAGAGCAATACACCACCTAGGGATAATACAAGAAACAATCGGCAATCTAAAACACATAACCTAAATCTGCCAGTGCCTCAACAATATAGGGTGGTATATACTCATCCCGATGAGTATATACCTAATTTTACTTTCATCCTCCATCAAGATGAACAAATGTGCTGGAGAGACTTGCAAGGTAACATAGTGTTACCTCCAGATCGTGCAGTCCCCAACATGCTCCTCCGTGCTTTGGCACAGATTGGCATGACTCAGCTCTATGCTGAATATGTTGCAGCAGATTTTGACATGAGGGATTACCATCCCACATCTGCACAACGTCTAAGGGACTCAAGGAAGGAGAGCCATCATAGATTTTTGAAGGGCAAAGGGGTCCCACACATCCTAAGTGAAATTGGAGATGGTGAACCACTTATAACGGGTTCTCAATCAAAAGATGTTCCCCCTCCTAATGATAGTGAGGAGGTGGGGTATCAAAACCTACGCTCCACAATACACAACCCTGATTTTGATTCCTGTGAACACTAACTGTTCATTGAGGGAACAACAACACATGACAAGAATGGGCACTTAGATCGTCATCACAATCGGAGCCGAAGCCACAGAAGAGAAGGTAAGAAACATCATCATGGTGATGGTTCTCCTTCTTCTTCCCCTTCATCACATCATTCATCCTCTCCTTCCACCTCTGGGCACATTCATAGAGAGCATAACAGTGAGGATAGAGGTATACAAAATGAGAGACCTTGATGAGAAAGTTGGGAGAGAGGATAAGGCCATGAACGAAGGGAAAGTAGGAAACAACGTAGACATCATAGACGTCATGAAAGAGATGATCATGACGAACCCCTACCTGCCACCCAGATCATGTTAGATATAATGAAGGTAGTGAGAATACTAACAAGGCATATAAAAGATAGTCGGATCAAGTGCTTAGACATGAACAATATCCCATGCTTCGAAGGGGGATACAACGCGGATCCACAAAATCATTTACAGGCATTCCACAATGCCTACGCATTGCAAAACATAGAAAATGAGTGGTAGAAATTGAAGTTGTTTCCTAGGACACTCATAAAGGAAGCAGAGAGTTGGTACCGGTCCTTAGAACCAGAAACCATCAAGAGGTGGAGTACAATGTTAGAACTCTTCAATGATAAATATCAAACGTACTCTAGAGTGTCTAATTTACGTAAGCAGATCCAAGGATGGAAGCAAGGTACTCATGAACCCTTGGGTGCTACCATGGGCCGCTATTGCATTACTACATCGTTGCTTGGGCCATGGTTATGCATAGTAGGATCAACTCTACCACATTGTAGATGGGCTAAGGTATGAAACTAGGAGAACCCTTGGGACTTATGTCCAAGGGAGATTATTAGAACTTAGATCCCATGAAATTCATTGCTTGTTGGAACAAGTAGCCAAAGAAGAAGGGGAGATATGAAAAAGGGAAAGTGTGGAAGAATATAACCATGACCCCTCTCTTCAAAAGAAGGGAGTGAGATTTTGCGATGAAGAGGATGAGTCACCACTTGAAGAGTTGGTGAACAAAAAAACCTTATCACTTCAGAAGCTAACAACGGAAGTGGTGACTAAGGTAGATCATATACAAGGCTCCTTGGATAGTAGACTTAAACTTGTCCTGAAAATCGTAGAGGAGTCTAAGGAGGAATGAAGTAGTGACAAAGATAAGAACAAGTGGAGAGATTTAGGCCCTGCACGTGACAAGGGTAAGGGGAAAATAACTATCTCTGATGAGGTTGTGGATTCGGACACAGATAATGANGTTCCACCAACCGTTGATGTACTATCCAAGTGGAACTCCACCACAACCCATCAGATAACATCAATAGTGGCAATACCCACAGTCATGGGGGATGCCACCGCCAACACAACAATACCCTTACCGGCAACCCAATCCTTATGGTTACTACGTGCAGCAGCCGATTTCTCCAAGTGACTCTATGGGTCATAGAACTTCCCAATGTCACTACCAAGTTCGGGAGTACTTTAGAAGGACTCATTCTCCTCCAGGAGATGCTCCATATCCATACCATCCTCCTACTCCATCTGCACCTCTTCCACCTATAGTTCCCATACCTCCTGCTCCAACAATGTAAGGGGAACTCCCCACTCAACCGCAGCAACGAAATGCTACAAGAGCTGTAAACATTCAACCCGCTACTAGTTTTGACAACCATAAAAAGAGAAGACCCTTCTTTAGAACCAAAAGCCCAGACAAGCTCTCGTAACAACAAGCGGTTGAGCCTATGCACACTCTTCCAACACACAAGGCTTCGGTGCTTCCTTCCATCTAACAACAGAGCTTAACGTATACGGTTATGTTAACACATATCGTAACCGATTGGATCAAGGTAGGCCACCTTCCCAGGAAACTATCTGATCCTAGAAGTCCCTTAGTCTACTGCCAAGTCGCTGGGAATGACCCACATAAGGCTCTTCTTAACTCAGGTTCCAGAGTCAACTTAATCTTATGAGAGATGTATCAAGCCTGGAACTTGCCCCAACTTAAGAAGAGCAAAATTTAACTAGATTTGGCAAACCAGTCCATCATCATTCCCTTGGGATTGATGGAGGACATCGTTACCATTGTGTCTAGCTGGTCTTACCTAGCTGATTTCCTGGTGATAGAAGTTAACAATGACAAAGGGGACTTCCCAATTATAATGGGAATGGCATGGCTAAGCACAATAGATGTATGCCTAGGGATTCGCGATCTTTCCTTGGAGATATCTAAGGTAAATATTTATGGAAAGATCAAGAAGAAGAAAGTTCCATGCGTCACATACAGTGATTCATCAAGTGATGACATGGAGGAATGCTCAACATCTCCTCCATGCAACAGGTGTACCCTTGAAACTATGAGACAAAGATGCCTATATGTAGCAACCACATAACCACTAGTAGACACCCTGTGGTTGACAGCTATTTGGAAGAGCAACCGACAAACATGCATGGAACAAACTTGGGAAGTAACCCATGCCAACAATGAAGGCATAAATACTTTGGAATATGAGCGTTGCCAATTTCCACCCCTTAATCTAAGAACATCAATTGAGAGAAGTTGGGCACTTCTACGAAATTCAAACAAATGCTCATTATTTCAGATGTCTCCCTTGCAATTCAGTCATGGGGGAGATGGCCACCTATGCTAATCATTTGGGGGGCCCTCAGTTCTTTTTAGTTTTTGTTTTACACATTTTTGTTTTATACGTTTTTGTCTTACAAATTTTTGTTTTACACATTTTTTTAACTTTTCTTGTTTTTTGTTTTACAAATTTCTTTAACTTTTCTTGTTTTTGTTTTACAAATTTCTTTAACTCTTCTTGTTTTTGTTTTTCAACATCGTTATACTTTTTCATTTTGTGTGTGTGTGTGTGTGTGATCCACCACGTAAGTTTGTCACCCAATAAGTGTTCTTCATGATGGTATGAACTGTATTCATATTGATTGCTAATGTTTGGTTTTTACCTTTAAGTAATGATGTTGATACTTAGGTATGTTTCTTTTGATATGGCAGGCAATGAGTTGACTTCATCCATTCATCCACTAGTTTCTATGGTCTCTCTCGGCTTGGAAATGTACAGTTCTTTTCTAATAAGAACTATTAACGAATTGGTGACTGGGTATTTCTCAAACTTGAAAAGGGTGTGACTTCAAGGGAACTTGATGCATTTGTGTTGGCCATTCTCTTGGGTGCTCGGATATTTTCTTCTTGATTTTTCTTACTGCTTCGACCTTACCCAATTATCAGAAAGCTAAGAAATAAAAATAACAAAGTCTTTGCATGGTGTGGTTCTCACGTATAAACACATAAAACAAAAAAAAAGAGACGAGAGAAAAAACAAAAAAGTGAGAATTCAAAGCACACCCCTTAGACAAAATAATATTTGGGCTACAAGCACTAGTTATGGAACTAAAATAAAAATGTTCCCTCTAACTAAGGCCCTTCTCACTTCCCATTCTCTCCTTCTTTGTTTCGTCGGAATGGTGGTGGCTCTTGGGTGAAGGCATTCTTGTTACTTCAAGAGGATGGTTTGGCCAAATGCATTGATGCAAAGGCATTGGATGTGGTTTGTTTGAGGCCGAACTTGGAATGGGATTTACTAAGTTACATTAATCATGAACTTTACAAGGGGTTGTACACCACCTTGTTCTTGGGATTCCATTTCATTCTCTTCTCTCCATCCTTCTCTCCATTGTTCACCTCATTGCCGGTTGTATCATTAGTGTATATTTTGGTGGATACATTGTTTTCTTTTTGGTAAATTATTGCAGTTAAGACTTTAACTCTTGTTCCAATTGACATTCCTAGAGCCTACGAACTCTTTGAATGTGGGTTTGTCAGGGCATTCAGGGCATGAGCCTGCTTTGGGGAGGACCCACTGATGTTCCTATTTGGTGCACTAGTTAAATTCTTTCCCTTAACATTTTTGCAATCTATATTATTTTGTTGATTTCCATCTTGACATCCATTTCATCAATGTTATAGTTGTCTCTTTTTATTCATCTTTCTTATTCCTTTTCTTTCTCCATTCTATCGCTACTGGAGGCTCGCTATTAGTCATGGGGGTACGGGGCCCAATTTTTTCAATTTTCTCCTAACCCCTACACCTTCGGTAGTCATTAATATTATATCTCTAGACCTATAATTAGCCATACCACAACCTAGCCAATGGACCTTTCACCGAAGCAACGTATCAACTACATTGTGATTCATTTACCCTTGCTAATATAAAGACCGTGTTGTGTGTGTAGATGGCAATCATGCAACAATGGATTGGATCTGGAGGGAACACTTGGAATGGAGCAATGCTGAAGTAGTTATGCTAGGAGCAAGATCGATGGCGTGCTTATGAATGGACAAAAAAAGGCACAATCTTGGCATTGGCAGCAGCAAAACTTCTTTCTCTCTCTCTCTTTTTTAGCTATCAAATATGGCCTGATGTCAATGTAATAAGGTGTTCACTCTTGTTGTCATGAACACCAGTTTTGTCATGTCTTGTAATGATGATCCGTTCACATGTCATCCCATTAGTTCCATTTGAGTCAATAATCCCATACCGTCCCAATATTTTGTAAGGAACTCAAGGATGAGTTTTTATTCAGTCATGGGAGTATGATGGGACACAATATCGCATGGGCCGCGATATCGCGTACATGATATTATGTCGTCCCCCGTGATATCGCTGTGTGCCATCATATCTATAAATAAGAGGTGGCTCTCCCTTATTTTTCATCTAGATCTAGACCTTAGCGAAACTCTGGCAGTGTTACCTCTCCAGAGATAGAATATTTTCCATGTGACCGTAGTAGGAGCTCCAAAGTGAGCAGATCTTTATTCGAGCAAATATTGTACTTGAACACATGTTTGTGTACGACAATAAAGATGAACTTGTTGGATAAACCTTGTAGTGCATGGAATAGGCTAAATAGGAATTTTATTTACTATTTACCATTTAAATGCTTTATTAGTTGTTAAATCTCTCTCAACCCTTCTCTCCTAGTTAAGTGCCTTAGTATGACTGCTTCGAGCACGTGCGTTACGCTTGGTGATCCTAGCAACGATTAGCGTTTGGTAACCAAGGTTGCATTGGTTCAGGGTGTGAACGGTAAGTGGGAACGGATGCTCATGCTAGGTTAATTCAGATTTAGTTAGTTAGTTAGAGTTAGTAATTAGTCTCTTCAACTCTTCACCTTTTAGCATAGGAGATAAAACTGAAAAAGCTATAAAAATCATATACCTCAGACTTACTTAACCATACACCATGACAAATACAAGTAAGTCTAGGAAGACAACGAATAGTTAACCTTAAGTGTTCCATGAGGCGTATAGGCATTTAGTTTGCAGAGTTCGACCAGATTGCACGTGTTACGCTCGTATTCGTATGGTTGAGTGTAGGGGTACCTCACCACTCATCAAATACTTATATTAGCCTAGGACATGTATGGAAAACCAGGAATGAATACTTAATTGCTAATAGGCTAGAATAGTTTTATATTTTCATTATACTTAAAGATAAATTTTACATTAATTTTCATTATGTTTATAGTTAGCACACTTAAGAGCTAACAACATGATTTAATCATATACCTCACTAAGAGTTAAACTATATGTTTTTTACCTCACTAACTACAAATGGGAAGACAATGATTTTGAACTTCTTATTAACTCACTAGTATACTTACATTATCCATCCATGGATTATGATTTGGTTACACATGAATACTTGTAACTTGTATGGTTGAGTGTTGGAATCCTCTATCACTCATCAACTAGTGGCTTATACTAGTGTATTTTGATATCCATTTTCTTATGCTTGTTAAGAATAAAACTTGAGATCTCTTAGATAGAATGATATTTGATGTATTCTTATGGTTGTGCATGTTGAGGTTTAGACCCTAGACTTCTTATTCACATGTACTTTGGATGTAGTGGTATTTTATTATTGTTTTACTTTTGGGTTATTTTCTAACTATTGCTACTAACCCTTGTTTCTTCTTGAGATGGATAAATGAGAAAGTTGATAGAGGTCCATAGCTAGTATTTTATATTTATGTTTTTATATTATTTCTAAGATTTTGAAATAATAGAATTATACTATGTGGACATAACATGTTAGATATAATTTAGGGTTTATCTTGGTCTTGCTTCTATCTTACTTTGAGAATCAGGAACTCTTTCTTAGGTGAATGTGGCTTAGTTCCTATAATCTCACATGGTAACTTCAATCCTTAACCATGTTTATTATAGATCTTTCAAATCCTTGCACTTGTGCATGAAACTTGATCTTGGAACTTAGTTTATTTATTATGATTATTGACAAAACCTAATTTAATACTTGGCAAAGTCTTGCTCTTTTAGCATCAATTGCAGTTGCATCTCTCTTACTCTTGTTCTCTTCTTTTGGATATGTGTGATTATTTCTCTCATATGTTTCTAAATTTAAACTTATTTGTGGTGTATGGAACTTGAGCTTCTAGATATGAAGCCTTTTCTTCTATCAACTTGATCTCAAGTAGAGAAAATAATCTTTACTTGCATGTGTTTTTGTACACTATTTTTCCAAATTTGGTTCATCAATTTCTCTTTTCTACCAATAAACTAACATTTGATTTGTAATCCTTTTATTATAACTTGGGATTATTTGTTTCTAACATAATTCTCTATCTTCTTTTCTTCATTCTTGTGTTTTTGACATCTTACTTCCTTTGAGATTTGCAGTGGTGTGTTTCTGCAAATTTTATTTGTGTCGTGACTTACAAAGTTTGTCATGACTTTCATTATGAACTTGCATGGCCAACTTGTGACATTTTACATACATTGTAATCTAAAGTTTTCATGAATCTAGGAATCACGACATAAGTCACGATGAATGAAATGACATATTTTTAAAGATGTTGTAGCATGAATAACATCTAGTGGTAATGGCATGAAGAACAAAAGAGGCTAGCTGGATATTTTGAGCATGTATGGACATGTTTATGGCATTGAAGAGCTAGGAGAATGAATCTTAGGTTTTTTGTTAGCTAATGTGAATTTGTAGTAGGCAACTAATATAGTTTTGATAGGTCAAGTTATAATAATTTGAGAAATTGAGGAATCTATTAATGTCGTGGCATGCTTCCTGGTATTAACAATCAACAAGACTTCATGATTGAAGCCTTAGGTAATAGTGAGGAGCTAGGAACTTAGAGTGACAATAACATTAATGCTTGTAAAAAAATATATCTAGAAGATAATGTTCATTTCTAATGGTTGTTTAAAAAGGTGAGGTTTTCAACCAAGAGGCATTGATAGCTAATTTAAGTTACTATTAGCCTTATAGTCATTCCTACTTTCTAATGTAGTAAGCTCATGGTACTTCACTTAGAATAATTATTAGATTGATGGTTAATGTTAATGCATTTGTTGGTTCTAACAGTGTTGTGTAGCATATGGGCTCCATTTTTAAGTGTTATTCTAGAAAGCTTCAAGATGGTTTCCTCTACAATGAAGGTGCTCTAACACTTTCTACATGTTTGATGTAGATTATACTCATATCCTGTATTTTATTATGTCTTTGTAGAATCTCTCAAAAAAATGAACTTGTGCAAAATACATCAGTAGCAATAAATTCTGAGTACAATAAATGTGTCCAATATTTACATAATTTAAACATATCTATTATATAATATTACTTAGAAAATTACTTTATCTTGATGTATTTTGTTTTATGTCTTATCTATCCAATGAATTTGTATTTTGGCCAAGAATATAAATTTTTTTTTGTGAATCTCTAATGTAATATTTTATTGGAGGCTTAAGGAGATTAATATGTTAAATGTGGATTTTAAGTACTTAAGTTATTCAAGTTTTTTCTTATAGCTTGTATAGTTTTATGAAGCTAAAAATAATTTTTTTTAGTTATGTTCATAAAGATCCCTTGGATCTATTAGACTAATTTAAAATTTCTTTTACAATTTCCTTTTTGAAAATTTATAACTCAGTGTTTTCCAATGGAGTTGAACATATAAGATAGGGTTTTATTAGTATTTAAGTTGCTTGAGTAATTTTTAAATGGGTTAATTTATGCTACACATGTTCATGGATTGTTAAGTTAAATTATTTCTTAAGTATGATTTTGAGGGTGTGATAAATGCAAAGTGATGATGCAAGTAAATGATGAAGCTACTAATCTTAAGCAAAAAACTAGAAAACGTCTTTTCTTTATGATGAAATATAAGTTTGTGCACATTTCTTGTAGAATCAGTCATTCACTTAATTCATTAGGAGTACGACAACCAATGACATAGAATGAAACTAGTGCACCTTCTTATATGCAAAAAAGTCATCCCATGAGAATGATAGTAGTTGAATCTATGATTACAATCATGATGCTTACTCATATAGCTTCTAATTGGTGTAAAGCAGGGTTTCTTGCACATAATTGCTAAAAGCCTACTTGTGCACTTGCAAATCATAGGACATTCATCATGCAAAGCTCTCTTAAAATTATGTTTAAGAGTGAATATAAATTTTAAGAGATTTATAAAACTTAGAACCTATCTACATTAAAGAAAAAGACATCAAGGTGAAGTTTTCTAATCAGTCAAGCACAATGCCTATTTAACTAGTTGAAGTTGTTGTGACTACCATTAGTAGTTGATCATATCTTGTAGATTTCTTAGTAATTCACATCAATGGAAACAATGATAATTCTCTAATCATCATGGAAAGGACATGGTTAAGTGCTATTAATGTAAGAATTAGGTATTAGATTCCTATCACTTAATATTCAAAAAGCAAAAGAGCACAAAATCATAGAGAGATTAGCTCCATGCATAACCTATGAGGAAAATGGATGTAGATGTGTACCTAAAACTTAGACCATAAAAGCTAAAACTCTTCCTAGAACATGTAATAAATGTATAGAATAATATTTTATATAGAAATGTGTATATTTAATTGCTATCATATAAGAGAATACCACATGGCTTGAAGAAGAAGCTAAAACATTAGGGATAGTCATGGAATTGTATAAATAAATTACCAACTCTTACATGAAAGAAGCTAATCAATTAGAGAGCTTACTATTAGGAATTTGGTAGGTTTTATCTGAACTTTTTACTAATATTTCTTACCAATGTTCATTAAGATCATTGGATCTATCATGTTAGTTTAAAAATTATTTTTCTAGGTTTTTTTTTAAAAAATTTATAACTATGTTGGTTAGTAAAATTTAACTTGTGACCTAGGGTTACCAAACCAAGGCTCTTACCACTAATATCAACATTTAAAATGAGGTTTATACCTAATAACATTGTGAACTTTAGTTTACATCATCATGGTGTATCACCCTCATGGTGATGTTTCATATTTTAACATTTAAGTAGCTAGTTTCATTACTAAATTGTTTTGTTAACTTTTGTTAATTGTCCTTAACTAGTCATCATGTTTGTTTTACTAACCAACATGATGGTTCTCTCAAGACTATGTATACTTCTTATTTCCATACTCAAATATGTATATTTTGAGATTAACAAGTCATTTGTGTATAGATCTCTGTCAATTTTTTATACCTATAGTGTACAAGCATTACTCCAAAATACTAACAAAGTAAAGATCTAGATTACATTATGTGACTAAACAATTAACATTTATTTACTTGTCTAAGTTAACATAGATAGTTTCTAGTTTCCTTGGACCTTGTGATTATTTAATCACAAAATTTAATACTTACAATAAGAAGTTCTCAAACATGAGTAATACATACTAGCTTAGTTATATATTTATAATATATATCTATAAATTGGCTGAGAGAATCTTATTTGTTTATAAGTAAAAAGTTCTGTCACTAAAAAATTTCACGACTTTTAGATGAAGAACAAGATTTAAAAACACAAATTTTCATGCCTTCTGGACGAAGAACAAGAGTTCTGTACATTAGTTTTCCTAAGGATGGGTTTTTTGAAAAAAAAATTCATCAATTAGTGTATGCTCTCACCCTTGGCCGAATTTGTTGTTTTTGATTGACATTATTTGGCTAATTTTTAATGCTTCCATGCATGTCAAATCATAGTTGTCATTGGATTGACATTTAAAGAAATATTACATACATATTCTGTGATTCGTGACGTTCATGGTAGTTGGATCATCAAAAATCAACAATGCTTAGATTGACATTTAAAGAAAAAATATTACATACATATTGTGTGATTCATGACGTCAATGGTAGCTAGATCATATGCCATACGATTTTAGTCTCAACAACGACAGCTTGGCATGAAGAACAACAATCAAATAAAGTAGAATAGATTAATCATCGGAGTGTTTTGTTTTTATTTTTTTTTAAGGTGAGACGATTTCGAAGCTGTAGAATTCCTTCATCCCTTGCAAATACAATTTTAAAGTGTGTGCCCTTTTCGAAGTCATAAACAGGGGTGCTACTCCAATTTTTATACCCTTTGTTTTATGTACTTGAAAGGGTGTTTATGACTGCTATCTATTCCTTAAAGCCTACAGACATCTTAGAGTGCGTAGGAGTTTCAGGACCTGCCAAAATTTCCAAATAGAAAGGTTTAGGGATTTTTAAATCAAATTAAGAGTGCTGAAATGCCAAAAATATCATATGCCAAAAATATAGTTTGCAATAACCATGTCAGGCAATGGAGATACAAATTCAAATTATCTTTGAGGGCTCCAAATCAGAAACTCCGGGAAATAAAACAGAACGCGCACTTCATTAACAAACGAAGTATATACAAATAAATAACTTCAACAAGTCAAAACAACGAAATAGAAAATTTTATCATAATGGCAGTAACAAAATAGTGGCAGAGAATACCACCATTTGTACAATAATGCAAGTTGACTGTCCCAAAATTTGCCGTGATTTCTTGGTTTGAAATCACTGGAGATAGAATGGACTTGCAAATCGATGACATGCTTGGACATCATAAATTGAAACGTGGCTTCTTCTATGTCCACGTAAAAGTGTAAAGTATGCGCAATAATAATAAACCGTAGCTTTAACTAGAGAGTTTTTCAAAGTCGTTCTGTTTGAGAATTCAATAGAGTTCACCGTTTGTACTTTGAAATTTCTTAACTGCGAACGTAATTCCCTTTCACTTTTCAACAGACCAGACTTTCTGTCAAAAACCGGAGAACATCTCTTTGTAACTCATAAGAGAATGACATTGGAGGGGCCACACCTACGGCCACGCCAAGCACAAAGAAAAAGATGACAAAGGCCCAGGGCCATGGCATCACTGCGATTGCACATGCGCCTGTGCCTCCTTTAATGAGCGCTCCGAAATCGTCTTGTCTTGGAGTTCTGTGCGGGCAGCGGGCAGCTCATAAAAATTGCAGACACTTCATTAAAAGGGGCAATGTCCCAAGCAAAAAAACACGTAACCTTCTCTCCCTTCGCATTTGAGGCAATAGCCAGCCAGGAAGCTAGTGGGATGTGGATTTTCTTCCCTAAGTGGTTGCGGGCAGCCTTTCCTCACCGGTGACTGCGGCAGCGGGCGGCAGGTTTTGGGTGTGCCTCAACTCTCTGTCTACGAGGCGCGCCCATCAGCAACGGAGATGTGGACGGAGGTGAAAACAGAAGAGACTCGATGTCATCCTGACAGCAACTCGGGCAGGGCCTCTTCGGGCATGGTTGGAGATTAATAAGTGGCAGACTGCGGGGCGCACATAGGTCGCGCAAGGCAGGAAATGACAGATGTGCGATGCCAGACAGTCGCACCTCTTGCATGTCTATTAGCAACGGTGGACGTCAGTAACGGACAACGTTTTTTCTTTCAGCAGGCAGAAGTCTTTCTCTACTCATAAACAGAAACCCCGCAGAGAAAGGTTGCTGCTGTAATTGACTTAGAAAGACTCAAGGCAAAGCATATCAAAAAAGTAACATGGAAATTGTGTACCCATTGCCAATTTACTGCGCTTCAGTAGGCGCTCTCGAATTAACAAAAATTGTTCATCTAATGAGGCATATTTATGGTTTTCAACAGACAACCTTTGGAACGAGGACCCAACACCTTTCAACACGACGTAACCTTTGCGTTATGCACAAAATTGACGTTACTGAAATGACGTGTCTGGAATTTTATGTCAGC
Organism: Gnetum montanum; assembly: GCA_015680685.1. NCBI lineage: Eukaryota > Viridiplantae > Streptophyta > Gnetopsida > Gnetales > Gnetaceae > Gnetum > Gnetum montanum. The sequence continues at coordinate 242,210 of MNCI01015250.1, forward strand.
ATTATGCACAAAGTTGTGTTACTGAAAGGCCTACCTGGAATTTTAGTTACATGTTAGCGTTATGCGTTAGTTAGGGAATTTTAGTTACACGTTAACGTTATGCGTTACCACGTTATGCGTTACCGAAATGGCCTTGTGGGAAAGTCAACGTTAGTCAACGTTAGTCAGCATTACGTACAAAATTAGCTTTACCGAATTATTATGACCGGTAATGGCCTCTCAGCCAAATATAAGAAGAATATATTAATTGAAATTTTTTTTCCTAAAATAATGTGTTAAAACCATTGGAAATGAAAACTATTCCCTACTCATTAGAGTAAGTGTTGTTGGATAATGGAAAATTGATCATTATCAATATCAAGTTGACAAAGGAATTGAAGCTTAAGAAGTTTGAGATTGTTAATAGATGACTAATTGCCTTTGTCTAGTTATTCAATGAAATCACTAGAATCGATCAGCATTTATGCCAACACCACATATACACTAATTTGACAATGAACCTGGAAAAGTAGTGCATTATCAATTAATTGTTCCTAATATGGAGAAATGTTTAAAAGTCATAAAACCTATAGCATGGTGAAATGTTTAAAAGTTATAATAACTAGAAAAAAACATTATTGTTCCCATCTTCAAGAATAAAGAAAATGTTCAAAATTGTGTAAAATATAGAGGGATCAAGCTTGTGAGACATTCCATTAAGCTTTGGAAGAGAGAAATAGAGTAGCATCTCATACTTAAATCAATATTATTGAAAAAATCAATTTAGATTTATATAAAACAGATCTACTATATTTACTATTTTTTATACAATAATTAATAAAGAAATTAAGAAAACATAGAGAAAATGTATATAAAATTTTCATAGACTTGAAAAAAAAAAACATGTGATAGAGTGCCTACAGATTTTATATGGTAGGATTTAGAGAGGAAAAATATACCTAATAAATATATTAAAGTAATTCAAGATATGTATGAAGGAGCTACTACTAGAATTAGAACTGCTTATGGAATCACTTTTGATTTTTTAGTTATAGTAGTTATACATCAAGTGTCTACACTTAGCCCTTACTTATATGCTATTATTATGAATGAATTAG
>MNCI01015250.1:255227-278675 GCA_015680685.1 Gnetum montanum
TGGAAGTTTGAACAATTCGTAGATATTGAATTTGGGATAGCTTTATTGCGAAGTGTTTACTCGTGTCATTTTACCTTGTTTAAATATTTGAGGTCTACACAAATCTACTTTCTTTTCTTTTCTGCTTATTTCCATCGAATCTTGCTCTATTTCTAGTTTTCTTGTGGAACTATCTCTTTCTCTGGGGAAAATTAGGAGTAGATTGCGGAGTTGTGCTCAAATGTTTTTGCAAAATTTTATTTGTTACAAGTAGGTATTATAAGGACCACGTAGACTAGGCAGTTGAACAAAATAGGAAATTTTCAACAACTCATAGTACTTGGCAAAGTTGGTTGAATCTCTTTAAAAGTAAGTCATTTGTAGTTTACACAACGCAATCGTTACATTTCTCACAACCGCATGCTGCAACAGCACACACACATACTCACTTTAACTACTGAGTTCATTTGGAGGTATCTAGGCCTTGGTGTTGCTAGAGACCAGTAGGCACCTAAATCCTGTTCGAGGACACTCATTGGTGGTCGCGTCCCAAACGGTTGCCAACACATACACTAGCTCATAGGGAGAATAGCCTATAGGGAGTTTCCATGTTGAGTGGTAGGACTAGAGGACATCATTTAGTTTTTTTCTTCACTTCCTCCTATATTTTCTAATAGTTCTCATTAGGATCTTTGTGATTTCTCTATTTGCAACTTCATCTTGACCATTCACTTGGGGGTGGTAGGGTGTTGTTAGTTTATGTTCAACCCCTAAGCATTGCGTAAGATTTTGAAAGGTAGTACCTATAAAGTGGATTTCATTGTGAAAAATTAATGCACATGGCACACCAAACCTATTGTAGTAGTAGAAGACATACAGTCAGTGATGGTTGCTACTTTTACCCATTTTGTACAATAGTCAATAGCGACTATGATGTACACCTTTCTATTTGACATAAGCATGCTGGGACCCATATAATCAATGCCCTAGATGTCAAAGGGTTCCAATGGTTGAATCCACTATTGAGGTCCCTCTATTCAAGTAGTCATTCCACTATTGAGGTCCCTCTATTCAAGTAGTCATTCCACCATCTCATTGGCACATTCACAAGAGTGGACAAATTGGTAAGCATCCTTGAAGATTGTTGGCCAATAATACCTCATCATTAGGATTTTAATGGTCATGCATCTCCTAGCATAGTGGCCCCCACAAGGACCCTCATGAGCATTATGGAGAACATGTAGTTGATTAGCATCAAGGGCACACTAACAAATCAAGCCATCTACACACACCTTGTAGAGGTGTCCATTGATCTCCATGAAGTGTTTTACCTAGTGAAGAAATTGTTATTTCTTTTGGTGGTCCAACCCTTGTGGCATCTCTTGAGTGAGAAGATAGGTAAGAATTCCATTGTATCATTTAGGCTTAGTGGGAAATTATTCAGTTATAGCCTTGGCAAAGAGGAGTTCATTAGGAAACTGATAAGATAGTGGGCTTTCCTCCTCTTTATTGTCCCATCACAATTGAGGCAAGTGGTCAATGACCACATTCTTAGTGCCTTTTTGATATTCCATTGTAAGATTAGATTCCTATAAGATCACTAGCTACCATATGACATGGGGGCTCATCATTGGCTTATTCATGTGGAAGCAAATGGCACTATGATTCATGTGCACAAACACTTTGTATCCAAGCACATAATGATTGAACTTATCTAGAGCAAACACCACTACCATTAATTCTTTTTTTTATGGTGGTGTAATTTAGTTGTGCATCCACAATGCTTCAAATTGTGCAGTGAATGTAATATGAATGTTTCTTATCGTCCAACTACATAAGCATAGATTCCAAGATGTAATTTGATGCATTTTTCATAACATGAAATGGTCTATACTAGTCAGGTGTCTGCAGAATTGGAGTTTGTACAAGTTTCTCCTTCAGTTGTTGGAATGCTTTTTCACATTCCTTGCTCTAGAAAAATGGAGCATCTTTCTTTGTTAGCTTAACCCATGGTTTTGCAATCTTAGAGAAATTTTCTATAAATTGCTAGTAGCAGCCAGTGTGTCCAAGAAATGATCAGACATCTTTTACAATTTCTAGTTGGTGGATAATTCCTTAGATGACCTTTATTTTTTCATTGTCAACCTCAATTCTTTCTTGTGAGATTTGGTGCCCTAGTACAATGCCTTCTTGGACCATGAGATGGCTCTTTTGCCAATTGAGCCATAGGTTTATTTTCATATATCTTTTTAGTACTTGCTCAAGGTGGTCTAAGGCTTGCTTGAATGTAGCACCATAAGTGGAGAAGTCATCTATAGACTTCCACTTTGCTACCTATTTGTTGCTGAAAGATGCTTCAGACCAGGCATTGAAATGTAGCAAGAGCATTGCATAGACCAAAAGACATCTTGCAATATGCAAAGGTCCCACAAAGACTTGTGAATATTGCTTTGGCCTAGTCCTCTAGTGCAATGGATTTGGTTATAGCCAATATAACCATCTAGAAAACTATAATAGCAATGCCTAGATATGTTGTCCAACACCTAATCAATGAATGACAATGAAAAATGATCATTGAATGTTGCCATATTTTATGGCCAAAAATCAATGTAGACCTACCACTTGCCATATTTCTTTGGCACAATCATAAGTGGACTAACCCACTCACTATCCATAGTGGAATAGATAAACCCCACCTTGATGAGTTGTGTGATTTTCTCTTTGATGATCTACTTCAACTTGGGGTGCAATTGCCTCTGTGGTTGTCTCTTTGGCTTCATGGTTGGGTTAGTGTAGATACGATGCTAGCATATCCTAGGATCAATCCTTGTCAGTTTAGTATATGACCAAGCAAAGGTTATTAACCATTTTTCAACCACATTTAACAGCATTTGTTTTTTTGTTCTAGAGCAAGATTTGCATTGATTATTACCAGCTTTCCATTTTTTAAGAATGAATATTCCATGCCGGTAGGTAGAGTTTTTAACTTAAGGGGCTCTTACTTAAAATTTTTAGGAATTTCCAACTCTCTCCATTAGGTATCATCATTTGCATTATTCAAGAGTTAATGATGAACTTACTCTAGTTCATCCATGCCTATGACATAAGTGCATGTAAGGCTCTTAGTAGGTTCCATGCAAAGTATGCTACTTTTAGAATCAACAGTTAGCCACTATGTGCCCTCTTGTTTTGTGGCTACTGCGTACAAACATCTTTGAATATCTACTTTAGGTGCACATTGCTTACATGCAGAAATGGATGCTTGTTTTATAGAATAGAGTTCTTGCATATAATTGCACCCTGTATAGTTGTATGTGATGCATGAAACTCACTTCTTATTGATCTTTTTGAATGCATTTTCCTTATATATCTCTAGGGAAAGATCTCTGATGCCCATTCTTACATCAATAGTGCTTAGCCATGCCCTTCCCATGATTATTGGAAAGTCCCCTTTACAATTCTCAATGTTGATTATTAGGAAATTATTAGGGTAAGACCACACATAGAAAGTGGTCACAATGTCTTCTACTAATCCCAATGAAACAATAATGAACTAGTCTGCCAATTCCAATTGGGTATTACTCTTCTCATGAGAAATCAAGTTCACACTAGAACTTGAATCAAGAAGAGCTTTACATGGTTCATTCTTAGCAATTTTTAAATAAATAAGAGGACTCCTAGGATCAGCTAATTTCTTGGGAAGGTTCCTAGCTCATATCCAATCAAATACAACATGAATAAGCATAATAGTATGAATACTAGGTAGTATTTGATTTGAAGAAAAGTCAAAGGAATTAGATGTAGAGAGAGATGAAGCAGGGTTGCTAGTTGCATGTGTATGTGATGGTTTGGGTGGACTATTGGATCAAAAAAAGGTCTTTTTTGTGATCTAGCATTTGAACCACTCAGTTGATGAACTGGTTGTAGATTGATGACCCTATTAGCATTGCATTACTGTTGTTGGGTTGGAAGTTCACCCTACATAGATGGAGCAAGTGGTAGCTATGTTGAGGATGGAGGAATAGATGTAGGGACAAGAGGAGGATAAGAATAAAATGTGGCATCCATCCTTGAATGTGGAGAATGAGTTCAATAATATTCAGGAGGGTAGTAGTGATGTTGAAAAGGAGAAATGACTATAGGGATTGCTAAACATAATACCCATATAGATCAGGTTGTCTGTAAGGGTATTACTGCCTTGGCTGTGGCAGGGTTCATAATTGTAGTTACTGTCACTGTTGATATTTCTTGTGTGGTTGTGGTGGAGTTCCACTTGGATAATACTAATGTTATTGATGGAATTGCCTGGGATCACCTTGAGGATAAGGCAATTTTCTAGGTGTTTTCCTTTTTGCTAGTTGTGGACTCAAAGCATACACTTGAGACTCTTGTAAGTGTGACACAATGGGGCAACATCCCTTAGGATGTTCATATTGGTAGACGTCATGCCCACCATCATCATTTGATTCACTTCTTGTAACTTCCTCTACTGTAGCAATCTTGCCCTTACCCCTTTGATTGGCATGTTCAGCTTCCTTTCACCTCCTGTGATCATGATTACTACCTTGTTCTTTGGACTCTTTAGCAATTTTTAGGATAACCTGAAATCTACTATCCATAGAGTCCCATAAATGATCTACCTTAGACAAAATTTTAGAGCTAAATTTTGTAATCGTCAAGGTTTTTTGGTTTACCACCTCATCAAGTGATGATTCCTCCTCACTATCATAAAATTGAATCTCCCTCTTGTGAATGGAAGGATTGGGATTGTATTCTTCTGCACTTTCTCATGTCCTCAACTCTTATTCTTCTTTTGCTACTTGCTCGATCATTCATTGGATCTAATGAACACTTAATTCTGACAATCACCCTTGGGCATAGAGTCTAAGAGTTCTTCTTGTTTCTAATTGGAGCCCATCTATGATATGGTGAAGTTGCTCTTGTTGAGAATAACCATGGTTAGAACATCTGTATAATAAGGAATAGTATCATTCCATGGTGGCATCTAAGGATTCATGTATCCCTTGTTTCCATCCTTGGATCTACCTCCTTAAGTTGGACACTTGGGAGTATATTTGATATTTGTCATTGAATAGTTCAAGCATTGTACTCCACCATCTGATGGATTCTAGTTCTCAGGACCAGTATGAGCGTTTCTCTTCTTTAGTAAGTGTCTTGGGGAACAACTTTAGTTTTTGCCAATTATTTTTTATATTTTGCAAGGCACAAGTATCGTGGAAAGCTTGAAGCTGATTTTGTGGATTTGAGTTATATCCCCCTTCGAACATAGGGATATTGTTTATGTCTAGCCTCTTGATTTGACTATCCTTATTGTACCTTGTGGGAATTCTCATTGCCTCTACAATGTTTAGCATGCTCTGGGTAGTGAGAAAAGGCTCATCAAGGTCATGATTCTAGTGCCTATGATGCCCTCTGCTACTCCTTCATTCATGGTGATGGGTCTTTCTCAAATGCTCATGTCCTAGGTCTTAACTTGGTCAATGGTCCCAATGATCATCTCGGTTGCATTGATTACCTCCATCACGTTCGTGCCTCCTGTAGTTGCATTCAGAGCTAGAAAAGGAAGATGACAATGAAGGTTAAGAGGAAGGAGGACTACCATTCTCATAGTGCATGCCACCCCCTCTTTGGTAGTCACGACCACGATCTTAATGCTTTTCTACATCCCTACCATGACTCTTCTCCTTGGATTCCCCTTTGTCATTGGATCTATTTTTGTTAGAACCTAGATTATGGATTGTGGACTGCAAGTTCTAGCTTTAACCTCCTTCATGAAAGTCAAAGAGAGGAGTTTTGTTGAATGAAAAACCCCTAGAGAAGGATTCTCCATCATCTTTTTGGTACGTTAGGTATGGGAAATCATTAAACCACTTCTTCAACATAGATTTGTAGTGCTGCTCTAGCTATTGATTAGTTAGATGTTGTGCATTAGTAGGATGATAATTATTAGCATCACTATCCTAGAAAACATACTCAGCATGAAGTCCCTGGAGGCCCAATCTTATAAGAGTTTGTTGAAGCATCGTAGGAATGGATTGATCAGGTAGCAACACAATGTTACACTCCATGTCTCGCCATCGTAGTAGTTCATCTTAGTGTAGAATGAAGGTGAAATTAGGTACATACTCATCAGGATGAGCATATACCACTATATATTGTTGGGGCACCTATTGATTTACTCTATCAAACTTGGGTAGAGAATCATCCCTGTGAGAAGAAGACATCTTGTGTTAGAAAATAAGAAATGTAGGATGCTTCATAAAATTGTTGTAGTTATTTTAATGTATGATATGACTTTAGGGTTTGTTCCAATGGTCTTAAATAATTTTTCACTAAGTTCTAGACAGTGCATGTAATAACTAAATATCCCCAGTAATGGTGCCAATGATGCGCGATGAGCTACCCCTATGCCCAACCATACTAATCACAAGTGTTCATGTGCAATTGGGTCAACTTATGTAGACCCTAAGTTCCTAAGTACACAACTTCTAGGGTGTGAAATCTAATTGTGACAATCAATGTCTTCTCAACTACACTTGTGGAGCTTAATTGTATGGTTAAGTGTAACTAAGGCACATGATTTTTATTATTTTATATTTTATTCATCTATGATTAATAGCAGGTTGAAACTCAATTTATAAATCAATTTAACTAATCTAATTACTAATTAATAACTAACTATCCTAACATAAGTATTTGGTCCCACTGTTTGTGCACATCCTGAACATGTATAATACTGTTGGGTTACCAAACATTAAGTGTTGCTAAAATTACAAAGAGTCATATGCATGCTTGAAGTGGTTGTACTTATGTGCTTAATTAATTTCTATTTAATTGAACTAGCTTACTTTAGCTTAATTACTTGGAAGCATTAAAGGAAATTGCATAAAACATTAAATGCATTAATAAAATATTTAAGCTAGCTGAGGTGTTACAAGGTTTGATTAGAAAGCTCATCTTTATTTCCACACATACTACCATGCTTAGGTACGATAGTGCTCGAATAAAGATCTATACACTCAACGACTCCTATTGTGGACACTTTGGAAAATATTCTAACTCTGGAGAAAAAAAAATTGCAAGAGCTTTGCTATGCTATGACAAAAACTATGCCCAAAATATGTGCTGAAGGGCTATATTTATAGAGCTAGGAAAAATATGATTCATCAATAATCAAACCTTTGAGGACTTTTTGAAAGATTGGTGCTTCCTTTGATTTTGATGTATTGGCTTTTTCTTATGAAGGCTCATTTGATTGTGATGGGCTTATAGAAGGTGATTGCTCTTGTGTATAGCATCCCAAAACACTCTTGTCATGCATACTTCTTCCTTGTCCTAGTACCATTTGAAGGGATTCCTTTCCCTTTGTCAATGTTTCATTTATTAATTTGATGTTTGCTACTTCCACTTTGGCTTGTTTTAAAAATGAGGTTAGCTTTTCATTCTTAGTTCTTAGGTTTGAGAGTTATTTAGTAAGATTAGAAATATTAAAATTTAACAAAGATATTTCTTGATCTTTAGACTTGTTTATTTAATTTAGTACAAAGAGTTTGAAATGACAGAAGCTCTTTGCATAAAAGATCAAATCTTTCATCATCATTAAGATCATCATTTGATGAATCAGCATCATCATTAGTGAGGGCCATGTAGATTAGATGTGATTTTTTTTCATCATCCTCCACTTCTTCCTCACTCTGGTCCCTATCATACCAACTTTTATAGAAGTTGGTTTTCTTTACTTCATCAATGGATTTGTTCTTGGGCTACAACTTGAAATTACTAGAATATTCGAAGGCCATATGGCCTCTTCCTCCAAAAATCTAACATTCTATAGAGAAGTCTAATTTAGAATTCAAAAATGTTTTACCTCTCTCTTTACCTTTGAACTAATTGGATCATTGCTAAAATGTCCCCTTATTTCTTCTCATTATCAATTTTTGTAGCTTCCTAGTGAGAAGAGTAATCTCATCTTCACTACTTTCATCATGCTCATTAAGCTCCTTCTCCTTGGAGGTAGTATTTAGAGTAATAGGTCTTTCTTGGATGTCTCCTTCGCTTATGAGATTCATTTCATAGGCGATGAGAGCACTTTTAAGTTTTTCAAATTTTAGAGTCCAGAAATCTCTAATTTCTTCCATGGTCATGACCTTTGGTCTAAATTGTCGTTGAAGAGTTCTCATCATTTTAATGATCACATTGCTTTCAGGAAGATCTTTACTTGTACCTCTAATAGCTACAAAAATATCATTTGATCTAGAGAAGTAGTCTTTTATTTTCTCTCCTTCTCTCATTTTAAGCTTATTCGTATTCACTTTGCAAAACTAATGATAAAGGTTCCTTCATAAGTATCTTTGAAAGTTTGCCAAATTTGTTTGGCCATTTTACATCCCACTAATCTATTTATTTAAATTTATTTAAAGCATAATACAAACAATTCTTTGCTCTTGAATCAAGCATGAACTTATCTTTCTCCTCTTGTGTTAATTTGTTGCAAGGATTGATGATTTTGGTGGAGCTATCGATAGGCAGAGCATAGCCTTCAAGTATTGACTCCAAAACATTAAACTCCATGGATTTGAAGAATCCTTGCATTCTAGCTTTCTATTAGGTGAAGTTGAATCCATCAAATATGGATGGCTTTGTGTAAGATGTCTCATCCATTGTTCACTCTTGAAGTTGATGATGACAAAGAAGAGTACCAAGCTTTGATACCACTTGTCGATCATTGAACTTAGAAGGGTGTTGGGGGCGGGGGGATGGATGAAAAAGTTTTTCAAAATAAAATTCTTTGGGACAAAGCACACACAAAAAATTTAATGTGGTTCCCCAACTTGGGTAGTCCACAGTCAGAGGGTAGTTTGCAAGCATACCTCTAGACTTTGTTGCTCTCAAATGTGGTTTGAAAGATACCACACCTTGTACAAGCTTTAAGATCTACTCGAAAGTGATTTGATGCTATGAATCCACTCAACCTTGCAAGGTCCATACAATCTTAGAATTTAGTTTTTAATATTCCACAAACTTTACAATCTTGAGCTTCGCTCCAAAGTGTTATGACACTACACCAACACTTAATCCTGCAGGATTCCAACAAGCTCAAGCAAGATGCCTTCCCACAAGAAGTACATCAACCCCACAAGGCAACATAAGAGAACAACAATTAGAAGGGATGAATGTAACTTATTTTTCTAATCCTTGTACTTGAGGTATAGCTCACGTTACAACAAACAAAAGATAATACAATGAGGAGCAACAATGATTACAATGATTGTCAAATGATTACACAATGATTGTATAAAAGCTTACACATTTCTTAATAAGAATTATGTCTTCTTATAGTGACTATGTTTTCAAATTCATCTTGGAACTTGTGAAACAACTAGTTAATGATCATGGAAGATGTCTTCTTCATGGCTAAGGTGTCTTTTTGCATCTAGCCTCCATTATAGAAAGACATCTTTGTCTTGTGAAAGATGTCTTTTTATAACCGGCCTTCATTATGGGAAGACATATTTGTTTGGTAAAAGATGTTTTTATCTGATGAAAGATGTCTACTATTTTACAAATATGTCTTTGCCTTTGCTACCTTCAATTCTACAAAGACATCTACTATTTCTTGGAGACATCTTTCTTTGCTTCCTTTGCATTTTGATTTCTTCATTCTTTGTTGATGATCTTACACTTCCACATGCTCTAATGATGTTAAATTTACTTGTAAGTTGTTTGGTATTTTTTCATGTTCTTTGAATTCTTGCATGTTTGCTTAAGAGCTTGTGGATGACCTTTTCTTTTGAGCTCACTAATTCATTCCTTGTCATCTCATTTTGGTTTCCCATGTACTCTATCCTACAAACATAATAATCACAGAGCCATAGAAACAATCTTATTCTCCATTTTCTGTAACGTTTTGACATACCAAAAGGTCCATAGTTCGAATAAGGATTCATACAATCCTTGAAGTCCTATTGTGAGCACTCAAAAAATATTTTAACTCTGAAGGAAAAGACTACAAGAATGTAACTACACTATTGACTTAACATATCATAAATGTGATGGGTACACATATTTATGTAGGAAAGACTAGACACTTCATTGACACATCTACGTTGACATATCTAACCATGCATCGATAGGAATGCATCAATGAGGATACATTGATGGGGCTACATTGATGCAGCTTGTCAAATGATTCATCATACTGTCACAACTAAATGTTGAGTAACCAAAAATAGGATCAAGATTTTTATTAAATTGGAAAGGTATGGAATTATTGAATAATAGATTTTAATTGACTGAATCTGAGTGCCAAATTATACAAATTTTCAAAAATGACAAAAATGGATGTCCTAAAAAACAAAATTGGACACCCTTTAGAAAAATGACCCATAGTGATCCTTTGATTGCTAAAGATAAAGAAAGGATCAAGTAAAGCCAAGAGATGGAGGCTTCTGGGGAGATGAAGAACCTTCACGAGCCTTTGACACTCATGGTGGTGGTAGCTAAGGTTGAGGCTATGGCTGTCTTGCTACAGTTGTTGCTTTTGGTAAAAGACAAAATGCATCCAACAATGCTTTCATCTTTTCCTCCCTGCTTCATGGATCATACATGGTTCATGTGGTTTCACTAATGTGGGTTGGTACAGGAATGTCCCATAGATTAGGCATTTTTGTGAACAACTTATTCATATTAACAAATCACATTGTGAATTATTTACATTCCACATCAAACATCTTTACAAGGTTTTGCAATTCATGATAGTCATTCATCCTTTTGACTAGGTTCTTAGTAGCTGGTCATTGATCTATGAATTAGCTCTTGAGAAATTAAAGCTTAGCATTAGTTATTTCTAGCTTCTACTTGGTGTCATTATGTTGCTTGAACTCGACCTCATAGAGGAGGTATGAGTTGGTCACCTACTTTTCTAATTCTAACCTTTGCCTTCCCACTATCAGCATTACCAAGTTTAAGTAGTGGAGGTTGGCAAGTTCCATGTACTTTATCATTTCTTCAATTTTTATCTCTTTTAGGCAGATCTCTACTTTGTTGTAGGCATTTAGACTATCAAATATTGGCTGCCATACATCACCTCTTTGCTAAAGTTGTTGAAGGACCTCATTCATTTTCACCTTGGCCAATTGGATTTCTTTCTTATTCATCTTCTTGAGGAGCCTTACCTAGTCTTGATAGTAATTTTTAACATGTTCAAACTTCAGGGCCTTGTTTTTCCTAGTGGCTACCTTAATGGTCATGATCTGATGAAATGTTTGAACTTTCTGTATTGAAAAATTTTTGTTTTTGACTACCAACCTCCTCAGGTTTCTATTCACATTGGCAAGCTACTTTTGTTGTTATCTCACAAATTTAACCATATACTCTTTTTTTTCCTTGACATTGTATAGGCAATGAATGTCTTTGTTCAAGGCTAAGTTCTTCCTATGGACTTGCACCAACTCTTTATCAGTGTTGAAGGAAAGAGCTTCTGATAAGGATGCATCGAAGACCACCATTTCTTTGACATTCTTAGCCTCTTTTAATTGGGTTTGAAGCTATAGGAAAGCTTCATCCCTTGTGATGGCTTGGCTATGAATAGCAGGATCAACTAGTTGGGCTCTTAGCTCTACAACCTTGGTAGCCAAGCATTGGCTGTCATTAGTGGCTACCTTGAGTTAGGTGTTTTCTATGATGACCTTGCCTTTTGTTTCTAGTAGCTTTGATTGGGTTGTAGTGATTTCCTATGGGAGATGAAAGATCTCTAGAAGTAGTTGCTTGGTTTCCACCAGTTAGTCCAACACTACCTCCTGTTAGGCTTCACTTAGCCTTTCACTTGTTACTTCTACAAAAGCTTGCACATCCTTGAGTATAACAATGTTTAGCATGGTTTCCACAGGAGCATTGAGTAATTTAGCCACTCTATTGACCACTACTTTCCCATTGTTTCCTACCTATGGTGCTACCTCACTAGGGCAGTAGGCCCTTTGCCCTTCTCTAGGTTCACCGAGAAGGTTTTGGTGTTCCCAGAAATTTTAGGGGACACTATAACATCTCAGGTACATGGATTTGATCTTGCGAGCCTGTATGTTCTTTGGGTGGAAAACAATGGGTCAGTCTCCCCTAGCTAGCTTATTGTTTTAGTGACTTCATTGAGATGGCTTAATGCTAGTTGGTAGACTGATGGTTCCCCACTACTTGCCTCACCTTGCTACTATTGCATCATCTATTCATGTAATTTTTTCAGGTTCTTAATAGTAGCATGAGCCTTGCTATTATCTATTTGAAAGGTGGTGGTGGTGGTTACTCCTCCTCAAGCAGCTTCATAGCTACTTTTTCCTTCATCATCTCCTACCGAGAGGTGGTGGGAGTATGATGGATGGTGTCATTGGCATAACAAGCTATGCCTATCCTTTTACAAAGTTTTTTGATTAGGCATGAGAAGGGGATGTCTTTCTCTCTCATTTTTTTCTTTGAAATGCTTGTTAATATCTAGGAAGATGAGTTGAAGGAGGTTGATGGAATATTTTTTGCTTAGAGTGGTGCACACATGGGTAGAGAAGGTAGTGACCTTACTAGGCCTCATGATTGGGTTCAAGTGATAGGTTTCAATCTTGAAATAGACTCTATTTGCCTTGGTTAGTGCATCATGCTCCTTATTGCTTACCCCATAGCATTGTTTAATCCACTCCTTTGTTTTCGGATTTGCTTGTGTGGGGATATGTAGTAGTGTCACATTAGTGTCAGGTAGTTTGAGGAGCTTTGCAATGGCCTCAACTATGTAAGAGATGTTGATTTCTTTGATTTTGTCAGTAGCATCTACTTATTGGTTGTTCCAAAAAAGATAGATTTGCCCCATGTACCATTCTTTGTTGGAAGTGAGGATGGGCCTCATGGGAGATTTTTGTAGTTGAGTCTTGACATCCTTTGATGCCAAGTCCATGAAGGCATCAAAGTTAAGTTCCTAAAGAACAAAACTTTGGACTTTCTTGGAACAGATCTGCTCAAGGAAAGCCTTGGTCAATGTAACCTCTAGATTTGGTCTAGGCCTTGGCACCTCATCTTATGTTGACTGGCCTATTTTTGCCATGGGAATCTAATGAATAGATTTTCCTTGGGCTCCTCCCAAAGAGGTCCCATCACATGTGTTTATGCTTCACCTTCTTAGGACTATTGTGGTTGTTAAATCCTTTCCCCTCTTGGCCACTTCTCCCTTGGTTGGAATGATCCCTCACCCTATGGTCTCTTTGGTGCCGTCTGCGATCACAAACATAACCTAGGATTAGCATTTTACATGTAACTATTAATACCTTTGATACATTTTCTCATTTGGAAAAGCTACACTTAGGCTGGTTGTGATCATAGTGGATGGATTATTTTATTATTATTTTATCCATTTAGTTTCCCAAGTTTGTTGATGAGGTTTAACTTAGTGTAAATTGGTGATGTTAATAATATTTTATTAGTTAAACCTTTTGGAGTTAGAAAAATTTGGAAAATGTTTTTGACATAAACCATAGGTTTATGATCCCCATGAAGTAAATGTCACCTCTAGTAGCTCAAGGGTTGAAGAATGAGTTGATTTGGATAAGTGGTTAGAAAGTTATCGCTTTGAGAAGGTTCTGGGGTCTAAGAATTATAAAATTTCCCTTGTGTTATGAGGCAAATGTGAAAATTTTACTAAGTCTCAATGTGTATTTATAGTATTTTTCATTTACATTGACAGGGATGTGTCAATGCATCAGGTTGCATTGATGGAGATGCATCAGCGTAACCATAGATAAAATTTTTCACATATAAAATCTAAGGATGGAAAAAGTGTTTGATGAATTTGGAATTCAGAGGAAGCTAGAAAAGCCTAGATTAAGGAAAAATCATTGAAGAGTTCATATGTTGAGAAAAGAGATTTAAATGGAGATTGAATTTCAAGGGGTGCAAAAAATAGATTTTTCATGATGGAAAATAATATATCTAAGACTAAAATGACTAAGGAATAGGAAATTAAACCATCCAAGCCAAAGAGTATGCAAGTGGGTTCTTCCATAACAAGCTCATGTCCTTAATACCCTTGCAAGCCCTCATACTGAGGAGTCCATAGGACCCAAGGATGATTAATGGCCATGGATTGTTAAAAATTGAATCACTCAAGAATCCACCAAAGAATTGAGACATATCAAAATGGACATGATGATTAAACATGAAAATAGATAGTGAGATGGCAAATGGAGTGAATTGATGATGAGAGAGAGGATGAAATGGAGTTCCTCATTCTAGTCACATGAAGTCCTTGTGGAGTTTGTGATTAAGGTGATCTTGGAAACATCACATCCTTAGTTGGAATTAAGACCATCCACTTCTAGTAACTTCACATTGGCACTTGAAACCTTTTAACCACCTAGAGCTCATGGACACTCCCAAAGATCATCCATCATTCCAAATAGATAAAAAAAGAGAAGTAGGAAGTGAATAGTACCTTAGTTAGAGGGATGCCTTTAGGCATGGATAACATGTCTTTTAGCTCCATAAGCAGTGCTTGTAGCCCATTATTTCATCTAAGGGATGTGCTTTGAATTCCCATGTTTTTTTCATGGGAACCACACCATGCAAAGACATTTCTTTCTATTATTTATTGACATTAGGAATGGTGAGGAATTGATGAGAATACCTACAAAACTCTAGATGGTAGGTAGATACAAATGATGAAAAATTTCCTTGAAGTCACACCCTTGGCAATTCCACTTGATTCGTTCCACGGCTTGAGAGCACCAAGATTACAAGTTCTTTCAAAGTTGTTATTAGAAAGGACCTCATGTTCTCAAAACCAAATAATACCATAGAGTTTTCATGAAATGGGTGGATGACATGAGCTCATTACCTGATATCATGAAAAAACTAGTGTCCCATTAAGCAATGTTAAAATTTAATGATGAAATCCAATTACTAAGAAATCAAAAATCAATTCACCATCATTAATCAATTGCTATGTTTGACATCAAAGTCTTGATGGTAATAAAGAAAAAGAAGACATGTAAGAAAATTAAAATAAAACAAAATATAGAAAAAAATATAAAATATTCAAGAAAATGAAAAGAATATGAAAAATGATGTAAAATAAAAAAGTTGAAAAATTGAGAAGCCACTAGTAGGATGTTAGTATGGATGGCCATCTCCTCAACAACTGAGTTGGAAGGGAGAGATCTGAAAGATTAAGGATGCATGGCCATCAGTTGAGGTAGTATTTTCACTAGTCATTTTTGTCTCCAAGAAAGGCTGAAGTTGTTGGATATTGACTAACAATCTCTTATTTGGGCTATCAGGATTGTATATCATCATGGCTCTAGAAGGGTCATCGCATAACATTTAGAATTTAGTACATTGAAGTACATGCATGGGGTTTTAGTAAAGCATCTTATCGCTTGGTTGAAACTTGACTCTCATTCTAAGGTTATGATGTTTTTTGTCACGTGCCTTGTGCACTTCATTTGATGACAAGATGACTAATCTATTCTTATCTAGAATGTTAAGGTTCATTAGTCTTTCTCTTTGGGCTAGACTTAGGTTCAAGTTAAGGTCACAAGCTGTTGAAAGTTTATCGAGCTTAGCTTGAATGGAGAGAGTTGAAAGTTTCATGTACACTAACTCATAGAGAGAATAACCAATAGGAAGTTTCCACATTGAATGGTAAGCTCAAAGAGCATTGTTGAGCTTACTACTCTAGTTTTCCTATATTTACTAACTATGTGTATTAGTATCTTAGTAATTTTCCTATTAGTGACCTTAGATTGACCATTGGCTTGGGGATGGTATTTAGTTAATTTATGTTTAACCCCTAAGCATTACATGAGATTTTGAAAAGTGGCACCTATAAAGTATGTTACGTTCTCTGAAATTAGTACTAGTGGCACACCAAACTTGTTTACAACATCTTATTGTACAAAAAAAACCATCATAGAAGATAAATAGTTGGGGACAGTTATGACTTCAGCCCATTTGGTGTAGTAATCAACATCTGTGATGATGTAGGCCTTTCTGTTTGACATAGGGTTGATGGACCCCATGAAATCAATCCCCCAAAGATCGAACTACTCTAGTGGTTGGATCCACTGTTGAGGCCCTTTTCATGCATGTGGCCGTTCCTCCATCATGTTGGCCTTTGTCATAGGAATAGAAGAAGTGATGATTATCCTTGAAGATTATAGGCCAATAATACCTTGCCATGAGGATCTTAATGGCCATTCTCCTCCCAGCATAGTGGCCCTCACAAGAACCTTTGTGTGTATCCTAGAGGACTTGAAGTTGATTTGCATTAGGGACACATCATTGTACCAAACCTTTTGTGCAACTCTTGTAGAGGTTATCATTGATTTCCATAAAGTGATTGGATTGACGAAGAAACTATTGTTTCTTCTTGTGGTTCCACTCCTATGGCATCTCTTGTGTGAGTAGATAGGAGAGGATGTTCTCGTACTAGTTTGTTTCTTTGGGATTTTAGGAATTAACAACATCAGAAAAGAGGAGTTCATCAAGAAATTGATTAGATAGTTGACTCTCATCCTCGTTGTTGTCTCATCTTAACTAAGATAAGTGGTTAGCTATCACATTCTCAATCCATTTTTAATCAATCATTGTTAAATCAAAATCCTGAAGGATCACTAGCCATCGTATGACATGGGGGTTCACTGTTGGATTATTCATCAAGAATTGAATGGCACTATGGTTGATGTGCATAAAAAATTTGTATCTAAGCATATAGTGCATGATTTTTTCTAATGTGCACACCATTGCCATAAGCTCCTTTTCAATGGTGGTGTAGTTGATTTGTGTATCCACAATGCTTCTACTTGCACAGTGGATATAATATGGACATTTTTTTTATTGTTCATCTATGTAAGCATGACCCCCAAAGCATAATTCAATGCATCCATCATGATGTGAAATGGCCTAGACCAGTATAGTGCTCATAAAATTGGGTTTCTAAAATTTTATGCTTTAACTATTAGAATGCATTCTCACATTCCTTGGTCCAGACAGATGATACATCTTTCTTTGTAAGCTCCACCAATGGCTTGACGATCTTTGAGAAGGTTTCAATGAAGCACATGTAGTAACTTGTATGGCCAAGAAATGACCTTGCATCTTTTAGGATTTTTAGTTGTCTGGTTATTTCATGGATGAGCCTTATTTTCTCTGTGTCTACCTCCATCCCTTTGTTCAAAATCCTGTGTCCCAAGACAATGCCTTCTTGGACCATTATGTGGCTTTTCTTCCAATTGAGGCTTAGGTTTGTCTCCGCACATTTTTGAAGAACTTACTCTAGGTGGTCCAAGGCTTGCTCAAATATAGCCCCATAGGTATTGAAGTATTCCATGAAGACTTTTACCCTGTTATTGATCTGTTGTTAGAAGATGCTTAGGATAAAATTTTGAAATGTGGTGAGAGCATTGAATAGGTCAAAGGGCATCTTTATGTATGCAAAAGTCCTTCAATGACTTGTCAATGTTGTCTTGACCTAGTCCTTTGATGTGATTTGGATATGGTTATAGCCACTATAACCATCCAAAAATTTGTAGTAGAAATGCCCTGTAATGGTATCTAGCACTTGGTCCACAAATGGCAATGGAAAATGAGCTTTGTAAGTTACCATATTTAATAGTTGAAACTCTATATAGACTCTCCACTTTCTTCCTTTCTTGGGCACAATAAATAGTGGGCTAACCCACTTGCTATCCACAATTAGGTAGATAAACTTAGCCTTGAGGAAGTTTTTGTGTATAGGCACCTTTGAATTTTGGTTGTCTTTGTACACTGATTACATGCTTGAAGTGATGTGCCTTTGATGTTTCATAATCGTTACACAAAATGAAATCCTGTATCACTATATGCGATGCATGAAACTATCTTCTTCTTAATATTTTTGAATTTATTTTCCTTGGAAATCTCCAAGGAAAGATCTTAGATCTCCAACCTTGCATCAATAGTGCTTAGCCTTGTACTTTTCATGATAATAGGAAAGTTTCCTTTGTAATTTTACCCATGGATTACCAAGAAAATTTCAAGATAAGATCATCCACAAATGGTGGTCACGATGTCTTCTACCAATCCCAAAGCAATAGTGATGTATTGGTTTGCCATGTCTAATTTGATGTTGCTCTTTTTCAAGGGAGGTAGGTTTCAAGCTTTGTACATCTCTTGCAAAATCAAGTTAACTCTGGAACTTGAATCCAAAAGAGCATTACATGGTTCATTTTTGGTGATCTACAAGTAAAGAATAGGACTTCCATGATGATATCTCTTCATGGAAAGATGATCGGCCATGATGCAATATTTGACCACATGGATCAACATGATAGTGTGTATTTGGGAAGTTCTTTAGTTTGAAGGCTACTTGCTTGGACTTTTAGAGGTTAAAGTAGTAGGGTTAACAACCACATGTGTTTGTGAGGGATTCATGAGCCTATTGGTTCTAAAAAATGACCTCTTGCAAGGCTTAGATTCAAGACCATTCAATTAAGTAGTTGACTAGAAGTTTACTATCCTTGTAGCGTTTCTTTGCTATGGTTGGGTAAGTATTTCACCTTGCATGGATGGACCACGTGGCATAGCAGTTGATGATGGTGGTGTAGGAGTGGATAGATGTTAAGGAGAATAGAAAGGAAATGGAGACTCCCCTCTTTGAGAAGGTGCTTTGTAGTACTCAGAAGGGTAGTAGTAATGTGGAAAAGAAGTGTGACTAGAAGAGTCACATGGAAAGAATAGTTGCTAAATGTAGTACCCATAAGGATCAAGTTGGTGATAAGGTTACTATTTCCTAGGAGGTGGCATCCCCCATGATTGCAGATGTTGCCATTGCTAGTATTGTTGGTGTAATTGCTGCCAATCGTTACCTTATGGACAAGGAAATCTCTTGGGTGCTTATCATTTCACCAATCTAGGATTTATAGCATACACTCTAGATTCTTGTAAGTGTGATAATATAGGACAATATCCCTTGGGATTTTCATATTAACAGATGTCACATCCATCATTATTAGATTCCTAATCTATAACCTCCTCTACCACTATAGCTTTATCCTTATCTTTATAATATTCTCATTTAAGCCTCCTTCTTTCTTTGTTCATGGCTACTACCTCCTTGATCTCTACGTTCCTCTATAATCTTCAAAGTAGTTTGGAACTTCTCATTCAAGGAATCCCACATCTTATTAATCTTATCCAATATTTTAGTAACAAATTTTTGGATCAGCAAGGTTTTCCATTGTAGCACTTCATCAAGTGGTGCCTCCTCCTCAATCTCATCGAAGTGAACCTCCCTCTTATGGATGAAGAGGTCTCTGTTGTACTCTTCTATACTCTCTTATGTTTTTAGTTCTCTTTCTTCTTTGACCACTTACTCAATGAGCCTTTGAATTTGATAGGCTCTTAGCTCAGAAACTCTTCCTTGGGCATAGATCCCAAGGATTCTCCTTGTTTTAGTTATGAGCCTATTTATAATATGGCGTAGCTGGTTTCATTGGGAGTATTCATGGCCTAGGCATTGGTGCAAGGAGTAGTGCCTACTCATGGTTGCATCTAAGGACTCATGAGTGCCTTGTTTCCATCCTTGGATTTTCTTCCTCAGATTGGACACTTTGGAGTATGTTTAGTATCCGTCATTGAATAGCTCCAACATCATACTCCATCATCAAATAGATTTTGGTTCCAAGGATTGGTACCAACTTTCTACTTCCTTTATGAGTATCCTTGGGAATAGTTTCAAATTTTGCCATTTATTCTCTAGATTTTTCAAGGCATAGACATCATAGAAGGCTTGCAAATGATTTTGTGGATTTGAATTATACCTTCCATCAAACTTGAGAATATTGTTCATATCCAATCTTTTAATGTGGCTATCCTTCTAGTGCCTAGTGGGAATTATAATAGCCTCTGAAATATTCAACATATTTCTTGTAGCTAGCAAAGGCTCATTGTAGTCATAGCAATCTCTATGACCCTTGTCATGGCCATGATGCCTATGATGAGTCCTGTTGTGACCTTGTTCTTTGTGATGTTCATCTTCCCATTGTTGCTCATGTCCCTAATCCCTATTGTCCTAGTGGGATTTGTGATCATCACTATCCTACCATTCATCTCCATCATGATTTTGGTTACTCTTTCCATGGCCTTGGACTTTGCTAATGCATCTAACCATGTGTCGATGGGGATGTGTCAACGGGGATACATCGACGCATGCCTATTAACACAGCTTGTCGAATGATTCATCACCCATGTACCTTTTCAAATATTCAATGTATAGATATTTGTTTTTAAGCTCTAATTGATGGACCAAGGTGAGGATATCTTGGATGGATTGTCAATCAGGTAGCTGTTGCATGATGAAGCTGATTTTAGCTTTGGCCATTGGAATCACCTTTTCATTAACTTTTTAATGCATGCCCACTTAAACTCTGAATTTTTATTTTAGCGTTTCATGCTTCTTGATCTCTTTTTTCCATACACTAATTTCAATAATTGATTTTTTTCTTACTATGTGTACTTTCTGATTGATAAAGTTTGATTTTCTTAAGTTAAGTATTGCAAGTTCACGTTAACTCTAGTAAATTGTTTTCTTAGTTAATGAATACTCTTCTCAAGCATGTTCTTTTATTTTTTCACATTTATCGACTTGATGTTTTCTATAGAATTATTTTTCTCCTATAGTATAGTAATTGGTTTTTCTTGTATGTATCTTTGGGCATCTACAACTGAAGTGTTCCATGTTTCTTTTTCTTTTTCTATCTCTAATTTTTTCTACTTGGTCATCATTTGATGGATTTGATCATTCTTTACTTACTATAATTGGTCAAGTCTAATGTATTATGTAGTGTCTTGTCTTTCAACTCTTAGTTTGACTAGTTTCTCTTGTAGCCTATGTACTTTAGTTTTTGCATGTTGCATCGTTGTTTTAGTTATGAATAGTTTTCCTTTACTAGAGATCAATTTTGACTAAACTGTGGTGATATCACTGGGGATATAAAAAAGATTTTGTATAACTTGGCCTATCTACAATAGTCTATCTAGATCATATTTATGTTTTGTAGGGAATATGATTTTCTTTCCTAATGGTCTGATCAATGTTTTGATATATTTTGTTCTAGAAATGTTTGTTGGTAACATAACAGAAATGTTGAATGAATTTTTGATAAGATTTATGATTATCTTTGCTACTCTTGCTGCATCTTGATGTTGCATAACTATCACTATGGATCCTTCTCCTATTTCTAATGTCTCCTAAAAGGATGTAATGTTTCCTGAAATTTGTTATGTCCAATTATCATTTTCTTCTACTTGCAGAGATACTTGACCACTCATAGGTATTGCTGATATAGTAGGTCTACTAAGTAGCACTGAATTATAAATTTCTATAAATCTTGTAATGTACCTTTGCTTCACTTATTTGGGTTTCAACATCCTAATATAGTAGGTTTAATAGGAGTGTCTTAGACTCTATAGATGCTTGATACCCTTGTTACCCCAACTTATTATTTTTGCAATCCTCTATAGCTAGCTCATGGAGGGTCTATAATCATTCTATTGTACTAGTAGAGCACTTGGTCTTACTCATTCTATAGTTGGGGTTGATCCACTAGGTATTGTTTGCTTTATAGCTAGAATGTTTGCTGCTAGTTTTGTTTTTGCTATAGCTTTAATGCTTGTTGGTTTCTCCACTTGATCCTTCTTGGGTGGTACTAGTTTGGAAATCTCTATGTAAAATGCATTTTGGGCTTTTCATATAACATCATTCGTATATTCCAAAATACCTTCTTGCTTGCATAACTTCTTGATGAGATAGGAAAATGCAATACTAGATTTCCATATCTTCTTTTCTTCAAACCTCTTATGTATTTCTAGAAATAATAAGTGTGTCATATTTACATGAAATTTTCCCATTAAAATAGCACTTCCTTTGGCAACATATGTGGATATTTTGTTGAGTCTCTTAGTAGGGAAGATGTGGTATGTATTTATTTTGATATAAATTATTTCCAATATAGATAATCCATTATATTTTTTCTTTTTTGTTCCATATACCCTCTATAACCATAAGTTTTTGGCATATGTGTCAAAACTTATAGACATTTGAGAAATGTTAGCTCCAACATTTGGTAGATTCAAAATTTTTGATGAGTGGTGAGGTACCCCTACACTCAACCATACGAAACGAGCGTCGCACGCGTGATCCGGTCGAACTCCACAGATGGACTAGTTGTGGCACCTAGATAGTTAGCCTTAGGTCATAGTTTGCTGTCTTTCCACCTAGACTAGTTTTGCATATGTCACGTATGGTTTAGTCTAGATTAGGTGTATGATGTGTTTCCTAATCTACGCTACTCTTGAAGGCAGTGGAAAATAATACTAACTAAGATAAGCTAGGAGGAAAAGGTAAAGAAATCTAATCTAGCCTAAGTGCGACGAGCAACTGATTCCTTGATCAACCGTATACATCTTGGATTTCGTGCACGACTACCACTGGGACTACCAAGCGTAGGCCTAGGTACGCCACTGGGATTACCAAGTGCAGACCCCAAATACGCCACTGGGTTACCAAGCGTAGATCCTAGCTACACCACTGGCTACCAAGCAGTCACACTTAAATGCTCGTAATCAAGTCGTACTCGTTCCGCTTCTAGGAGTTTAAGGGTGAGAGACTAATCGCGATGAGTAACCGATTCCTTGACTAGCCGTACACATCTATAGATGCTCGTAGTCAATTCATAGTCACACCATGCTATGAAAGCAATAAATAACATTAAATAAATAACAAATAAATAAACTAAGTAAATGCTGCAATGATGAAGTAATCTCAATCTTTATTGTCGGTCATGTGCGTGTCCAAGTACGACACACTCGAATAAAGACACTGTACAATTACATTCACCAGACTACGAGCAGACACGGGAAAAAATCTAACTTTGGAGGGATCAAATTGCCAGAGCTTCGCTACTCTAAAACTGGGATCCCGAACAAGGGAGAGCTACCTCTTATTTATAGATATGGCGGCGGACTACGATATCACGTACACGATATCGTAGGGGAAGATGCGATATCACGTACATGATATCGCGGGGGATGTGATATCGCGTCGGCTGCCATATCGCGGCCTGTGCGAACAGTGTCTCATCATACCCCCATGACTGAATAAAAACTTGTCCTCAAGTTACAAGGAGAACAAGATTCAGTGATTACACAGTGGATAGGTATGGGATTATTAACTGGAAAAAGAAATGGACTAATGCCGCAGTGTGGAGAGACACAACATAGAGAAAAAATACTACACTACAAAAATGTGGAACTCATGTAGTTCCTGGTGGCGGTGGCTCCTCCATGGGTTCTTTCCCTTTGTCACATGCTCCAAGCTTTGAAGGTTGATGATGCTGAAGAATAGCCTAGAGCTTCTCCTCTTCGGTCCAAGGGTCTTGTGTC
>MNCI01015250.1:278818-300006 GCA_015680685.1 Gnetum montanum
TTGATATGGGTGGAAGCTACCTGCTGCTCGAGCTCTAACCTCGGGCATTCTGCTGTTAACATGGCCAGGTTGGCATATCGAAGGTTTGCCAACTCCATGTATTCAGTTAAGTCCTAGATCTGCAGGTCCCGGTTCTTAATTTCCGCTTGGTGGGCATAGGCATAAGTGTCCAATATGGCCCCCCAATCAGTGTGCTGGGCATTGATGTTATTGATTTGAGCTTTGGCCATATGGATCTCCTTCTCCAGGATTTGTTTGTACATCCCCACCTAATCAGGGAAATGCTCCTTCAGCTTCTCATGTTGTTTAGCCTCATTCTGCCACGCGCTAATTTTGATGGCTGATTTTTGTCGAATAGCGCATACCTCCTCCATTGAGAGGGTCCAATTTTCTCTGGGTAAATGGCTTACATCTCGGTTAACCCAAATGAATTGTTCTTATAGTTGATGAAAGTGTTCATTGAGAACATTCTTTTGTTTCTCCACAGAAGCTAACTGAAGATTATCTGCAACCAACTACTTATTCTCTTCTTGTAAGGCCCTGAGTGCCTTAAGATGCACATGAGTTTATGCTTGAGCTACGGAGGCATCCCAAGTGGTTGTCTCCTTTTCTTCTACCACCTTCTTATTTTCTGCAATTAGTTTTGTTAGTTTCTCAGTTCTAAAATTGTCTAGTTGGTCTGCGGGAACCAATTGCAAAGGATCCCGCTGTGCTACTTGTAAGGCTATGAGCTGCTCTTGTAGTTTTTTCACTTTAGCTTCAGCATGCTCTACCCTTACTTTGGATAGGACCAGCTTCCCCTTTGTGGAAATTAGGTCTAATTGAATTGCCGTTACATCCTGGGGGATGTCAAACAGGGACATCAAAACTTGTCCTGTTTGAAGCAATCTGTCCAATACATCCTCATGTTCCACAAGAGTCATTGAGGTTCTAGCAATAGTTTGAGCATCCTGTGCTCCTGAAAGATCTTCTGGTGGCACAACAGGTACATTGAAAGACTCTTTGATGTGATCAACGACCACTTTAGTAGTTCCCGCAGCATCCTGGTGTTGCATGACCACCATCGTGGCCCCTTCACTAGTCTCTAACTACACTTGAAAAGATGCCGCGTGTCCAGAGATCTATTGTGACCATCTGCTTTCCCCTCCTCCTATTTGCATTGATAACTCACCCAGTGTGTGATCTACTAAAATTGTAGGCTGGTTGGCATCATCGATGACATGGAAGAGATTGGCATCATCATGACTTCCTTAACTAACTATCTTGGTGATGGCTCATATACGGTCTATAGTATTGTGGCGGTGGCTGATCCTGGCCTGTGCTGGGTCTTGCTTCTTGTTGTTGGCTGGGACCTGTGGTTGGAGGTTGACTGGGTCCTGCGAGTTGAGTTGTAGGGGATCTAGCCATTTCTTCTTCATCTTCTTCATCTGGTCCCAGCTCTTTGCCAGTGCTCTTTCTTGGAGCTGGCGCCTTTAATAATTCAGCATAAGAAGCATTTTGGACCTTTCGGAGGACGTCATTTATGTATTCCCGAATGCCAGCCCGTCGGCACAGTTTTCTGATAAGGCAGGGAAAAGGGAGCGCCATTTTCCCTGACTTCTGTTCCTCGAATTGCCTTAGGATCTCTGTTAAATATAGATGGGGAAGGTTAGCGTTAACCTTTTCCATCAACACTGCACATCCTCTTTCCGCGTACGTTGATATTCTTTTCAAACCTTTTGTGGGGAAGAGGTGATAGGTTCCAATTTTGAAATAAACTCTCTCTTCCGTTGTCAGCTCACCAAAAGCTTTATCTCTACCATAAGCCTTCTCTAACCAATCTTTTCGCACATCAGGGTCTGATTGGGTGGATAACCGAGCAACATGGGGGCCTGAATTCAGAAGGTTTAACACCTTCGAAATTGCCTATGCAGAAAAATCTACTATCACACCACCGATGTTAACTATGGTGCGTTGCTCCTTATTGTGCCAGAATAGGTACATTTCTCCTAAGTACCAGGCATCTTTTTCAGAGAGGACAGGCCATAAGGGAGATCCTTTAAGGTGATCCCTAACAGCCTCAGGAGCGAACTCTGCTAAAGATTCGAAGTTAAGTTCCACAATCACTGAAGCAATTGTGGACTTCGTGTGGATAGCCTGAACACATTTTGGGGGCAACATGAGTTGTTGTCTCGGTTCAGGCGCAGCAGCTCCTCCTTCCACTTGCCTAGATCGTCTGGTAGGAGGTGAAACACCATAGAAATTGCAAATCAGCCTCAGGCAAAGATTCAAGATTCAGGCGGAAGTTTGTGACGGCAATCCAGAAGGTAGAATGAAGCAAAGAGGCATGCAGCATCCAATCTCCGAGTTTCTCACAGACCTTCAATTTTACTATGTTTTCTATCTTTATGCTACATTATGCAACATAGCGTAATGACGCTTAGCGTAATTCTGCTTAACATAGTCTGACATCAGAAGGTAACTTACTTCAGCAGATTTGGTGAAGCTTAAGGCCTAAGCAGCGTAATATGCGACTTCTGGCATATTCGGTTAAGTCTTTTGCTCAGGGCCGAAGTTTATGCTCTGTTACGCAGAGCGGCGTAACAAGCTTCAAAGAAGACAAAGACAGAATACAAGGAAGAGCTGCAGATTGATTTCTTTTCTTTGCAGATTGGTCGCTTTACTCTTATTACACTACGCAGCGTGAGCAAGTGTAATTCGTTATAAAGTTGACCATTTCTATGCTCTATTACGCTTTGTAGTGTAAATAAGCATAAAACAGCTAGTATCAACTACTCTCGTGCTCTATTACGCTCTGTCACGCGACGTAGTATAAACAAGCACAATGCAGGCTAAATCTGGCTAGAGCAGTTACGCATCTACTATCCACACTCACAATACGCTGATGAGCGTATTGTGCGTAATTGTGAAGCAGATTTTGGAAAAAGTGTTGACAGCGTACGTTGCCCTTTCTCCCAGAAATGTGATGCAACATGGCCAGTTTCAATATAAAGTTTACCAGGTCAACGGTATTTTGAAAGTTCAGGACACGTGTCATCGGGGCCATACTTTCTCTGCATGTTGTCGAACTTATAAATACTACAGTTGAAGAAGAGACAAACCCCTTGGCATCTGCAACTTTTGGCAGCATCACCTTCTAGCAGAGATAGAAGACATCTTGCTTGAGCATTAGCAGTAGGAGTGATTAGCCCTTTGGCGAAAACACAGCTCTCTCCATTGGCGATTGTTGGCAGTTTTGAGTAGAGACTACCTAAGGCAAAAGGAGCAGATCAGAGATCGAAAGATCATCTGGTACGGTTTGCGAGTTCTATTGATTAGAAATAGTTGATCAATAGACGTCAAAGCTTGACCTTCCTTGCATCCCATCTCTGGCCTACGAGGTAGATCGAACTCTATTCTATACTCCTTGTCGAAAAGGTTTCTTATTATTTTGTGTATGTTTCGCACAAGATAAGCGGGGCTTTTCCATTGGAAATTTGTATACAATATACCCAGTTTTCGGGTCAAAGTACAGATCTTGAAATCACGCATTTCTCTTAAATCCGATTCTCTTTGTCGCGTTAATGTTGTTACTCTTGCAATTTATCTACATCGTTTTCCTTTCCTATCGTGATTTATCGAATCAAATCATTCCATGAAACACCTATAATCTTCATTGATTTACTGATTAAGTAAGTCCTTGTCTGATCGACAAGACCATTCAAGGCACTGCGGATTCATTTTCTCCAGCACAGCTCTCGCACGAATCCATGGTTAAAATTGTGTACACAGATTTTGTTTGGTATTTTCCAGCTACCGACATTTTCCGTCGTTATAGTTTTCTAGCACTAGAAGGAGGGCCTGACTCAAATTCATATTTTTACGGGTAGCCCTGTAAGCGATCTGTACCCGCGTCTCCAAAACGTAAACGTAATACCTCTAGGGAAGTTTATGAAAAATCATGCAGTGTAGATCGGTCATAGTAACGATTCCTTTGGAATCCTACAGGGTAGAAAGCCTAATCGCGATCTTCTTTGTCCACCGCTTTTTAGATCTAGCCACTTGTCATTGTTAATCTACTTGACCAATGGATTCTGCATACACAACCACAGCTGCAATGATCACAACTGACTCAGGTGCCACATCTGTGAATCCCATCGTCCTCAACGGACCAACTTTTGGTGTTATAGGACCTCAGGGACCGTTGCGTCGGTCATTGAGATTGTAGGGAAAAGACCCCATATTTACCGTCATGACCCCTGAGGAATATAACTTCATCTGCATCAAGATCCAGGCAAAGCTTGCCCTTAGCTGAGCCGAAATCGAGGCGAAACTAAATTTTGAGCTGATTCACCGAGGGGGTCAGGATTTTACCCCTACCACCTATGACATCATTCCTTTGACAGAACATTACCATGAAATCATAACACAATTGGTCATGGCTAAGAGTCAGGCTACCCAGTCTATGTTGGAACCTCAGAACGGGAACGAAGAGGATGACGAATTCGCAGTCCAGTCTGAACACGCGGATTCGTACCATACTCTGAGCCCCCATACCTACATAAATCCCTTATTCCCTCTCACCATAGAAGCCGCCCATCTTAATCCCACCATGACCACACAAACTCACATTCCTGTCATCCCACAAGCCACTACGCAGTCATTTGATCTGCAAGTGCAAATACCCCAAAATAACATGAGGGCAGTCTCGTCACCGCGCATAATCAGCATTCCGTCGGTGGTCCCTGC
This sequence comes from Gnetum montanum, assembly GCA_015680685.1. Classification (NCBI taxonomy): domain Eukaryota; kingdom Viridiplantae; phylum Streptophyta; class Gnetopsida; order Gnetales; family Gnetaceae; genus Gnetum; species Gnetum montanum. The sequence goes on from MNCI01015250.1 coordinate 283,547, forward strand.
ATCCACCGTGCCTCATTTCATCCCTCAGATCCAACCCCATGNCGCAGAAGGAATAGGGGGTTGAACTAGGAGAGCGGTGCTAGGGAGTGGAAATGGAGGAATGGCCTGACTGGTAGGTGGTGCAGCGGGAATCCCCGCGGACNCAGTGGATCATCCCCGTGGCACAACATAACCATTCTGTGGTATATGGTGTGCAACCCTCGGTTGCACTCGCAATGCATATTCCACAGATGATCCCACAATATCCTTATCCCTATCCCGCGCAGCCGGCGGTGGCTAATCTCTCTACTCAACCTGGTGGGTGGTGGTCTTCGCAGTCAACTTCGTCCGCGGGGATTCCCGCTGCACCACCTACCAGTCAGGCCATTCCTCCATTTCCACTCCCTAGCACCGCTCTCCTAGTTCAACCCCCTATTCCTTCTGCGTAGAAATCTTCATCAACAGGTTTAGATCAAGCCTTCTTACTCATTCAGACCCTCACTGAGTAGGTTAGACGCCTTAAGGCTGCTGGCTCAGACACTATACAGATCATGGATTTCTATCAAGATGCACCTATTAGTCCAACAGTCCCCATGCTGTCGTTGCCCTCAGGGATGTCCTTACACCATTTCACTAAATATAATGGGGAAGGAGATCCCAACACTCACTTGGTTACCTTCAAATCCGAATCTTTGTTATTACAGTAGTGGCCTCACACAATCATCCGTGTCTTTGCGATGTCTCTGGCAGGGAAAGCTTTATATTGGTATTGAGCCCTCCCTCGCTCTTCTATCTCAACCTTGGAAGAGCTCCTAACACAGTTCGTGACTTGCTTTAAATACAACCTAAAGCTGGAGGTCACATTCGATCAGCTTATGGGAGTAAAACAAGACCTACTCGAGCTAGTCCAAAAGTTCATACAGTGATGGAGTGCTACTTTGAATGAAATCCGTGAGCCAATCGCGGAGGCCCATTTGTTGGCCATCTTCAAGGGAGTAGTCAATGACTTTATCAAGTCTAAGCTGTACTACCTTTCCCCTAGCTCCTTACATCAGGCCTTCGCCTAGACTAAAAGCATCCAAGATGCTGCGGAGGCTAGCAAAGACCCAGCGTATGTCGCCTATAAAAACGTTAACAACAAGGGCAAGGATAAAGCTAAAACAACAACAACGACGGTAGCTGCGCTAGTTGAAGGCGCTAAGAACAAAAACAAGAAGGCACCTACGGCATCACCCGAGACCACAGCTAGTGCGAGCAACACCAGCCAAGACACATCTGCCGCTGAAAAAACCCCCCAGCCAAAAACAAGCTTTGAGCGTAAAGATCGCTCAAAGTATACAGCCCTGCTAGTAAAACATTCGAAACTATTGAAACAACTATTAGGGGCAGGATACATTCAGCCTAAGAAGGTATCCAAAGAAGCTCTAAAGCGTCACAGGCGTCATTGTGAACTGCTGAAGAATCCTTCTTTAGCCCTACCTGACGGACCACCAGTTCTGAGGTCTTTGAGGCTGGATCGTTTCTATGACTACCACCAGTTGTGTGTTCACGACACAGATTACTGCTGGGCGTTGAAAGACGACATTCAACGCATGATCGATGATGGCTCTTTGAAACTAGACGGTAGTAGTCCAACGCATCCAGAAAACCAAGCGTTGCACGTGTACAAGGATCTGTTGAATGTAAACAACGCACCCTACACAGTCAACATGGTGAGTACGGATAGTGAAAGGAAAGTACCGCCCAAACAATCTTTTGTTTTGCGTGTACCTACTAACTCACCAAGGGGGACAAGCTTTTCACCGACAGCTAGTTGTGTCTCAAGGCCACCCTTCATCATTCGGGCTCCTTCTCCAGATTTAACTCAGCCTCCCAGTAACAGTAAAGCTGCAGTTATGTCCGCACCCACACCTAAGGCACCTTTCATTCTCAGGGTACCAAAATCACTGGCTGCCCCTTTTATGCAGGGGCAAGCTTCTAACACAAATCACGAACCATCACCTAATAAACAAAAGGAAGGGGATGTGTCTAGTAATGCCGCAAAAAATCACCTTACGCTAGGCTTCGCTAAGCCCAAGCCCCTGGCCTCTGTACCTTCGCCCGCACCTCATGGGTAGGGCAAGGGTGCAGAAACACAGCCACCTCCCTTCGGCAAGAAAAAGAACAACTCCCCGACTGACACCGTTCTGCCCAGGGAGATCCATCTCTTAGGGCGAATGGAAGAAGACAGAGGGGACAAACAAGCCAGTAAAGAACGGGATGTTCTCGACATGTTTACGTAGGTCAAACAGGCTCTGAAACAAAAAAATACAATGCTGAGCCTCTATGACCTGCTCATGACGTCTCAAAAACATCGTGAGGCCATGGTCTGCATGCTGACATCCATACCTATGGAGGAAAGCCTACCAGCGGAGGAGGAAGCGATACACGCTGTCATTTTTCCCTCCGACACTGAGCGACCTAAACCTACCTCATTGAACTTTCATGAAGAATCCATCAAAGATGATCCTGAGAAAGGTCAAGTGACAACTGAACCCATGTTTATCACCATCTAGGTTGGTCAATATCAAATCCAGAGGGTGCACGTGGACGATGGTGCAGCTACAAATGTCATTCCTTATCCCATCGTGGATAGGTTGGGTCTGGTTGACCAGATCAGTCCCACAATGACAATGTGTGTAAAGTCGTTCAACGGAGCATGGGTTCAGGTCAAGGGGATGGTGTGCATCGAATTTGTGGCAGGGGATCAATTCCCAACAGATGTTACATTCCTTGTTGTCGAGGAGATGCCCGGGTTCAACTTGATTCTAGGGAGGTCCTGGTTAGCCCAACTGAGGGCAGTTTCATCACCAATACACCAGGAAATACACCTACCTTACGCAGGGGGAGAGGTTGTAATACGCGGTGACGAAATCACGCCTAGGACTGTCAACAATATCGAAGAAGAATGGGGTTCGGACATAGAAACATTAGATGATCAGACCTATCCCCGAATCCCTAAACAAACCGAAACGAATGATGACAGTCTAGCTTGGGCCAACCTGCCATTTCAGGACGGTGGTGTAGAAGAGTCAGGCCACAAATCTCCCCACCCTTATGCATCACTAAACGTAAAAGCCATCAAGAAACAATTACGAATTAGTGATTGATCTGAATGGCATTTACACGCATCTTCACGTTTTCACTAATTTTGCCTTTTATGCTTAGCAATTTCCATTGTCAATCCTCTTTAACATATACATACATTTTTACGCTTGCTATTCATTACGCCATTCACATTTCTCTATATATGCTATTTACGCTCGATCATTTTAGTGCAATTACGCAGCGATGTACATTATCAATTACGCTTCCAAAATTACGCAGATGACCCGCAACAGCCTAAAACTAGTGACGGCCCACAATGGCCTTAAACTATGCAAAGGCCCGCAACGACCTAAAACTAATTCTCTGGTGTCTTACGCAAATGTTACATGATGGCCCGCAATGGCCTTAAACTATGCAAAGGCCCGCAACGGCCTAAAACTAATTCTCTAGTGTCTTACGCAAATGTTACATAACGACCCACAATGGCCTTAAACTATGCAGAGGCCCGCAACGGCCTAAAACTAATTCCCTGGTATCTTACGCAAATGTTACACGATGGCCCATGATAGCCTTAAACTAGCAATTCCATTTCACAACAATGTAACTTATTCAAAACCTTTAACAACTACACTTATGCGTTGCAAATAAAGACATAAAACTAAAATAAAATAAATAGCATTTAAAACCATACAGAAGATTTTAATGCTAGTCTTTTTCAACATTCATATAACCATTGTTCAATTCCAATCAATAAAATCATGCGTAAGTTACAGTTACGCATCCCCCCTGGTGCCACTGTCACCCGTATCCTTTAGGTCAGGCTCCAAGCCTAATAAATCATCCTCAAGTGGGCCGTCCTTCTTAGAAGGTATTCCTTCATGAAGAATGCCATCCCCACGAGGCCTTTGCTCCAACGTTGGCTCCACAAGAGGATGCCCTTCGCTATTACGCTCCTCTTCTTGTGCTGGTTCCTCACCCTATTTGCCTTCTCCCTCTAATTCTTGTACCTGTATACAACAAATACATTAGCAAAGGCTTGACACAATAATCAGAAAATTTAGATTCAATAATGTTTAAACTTACTCGCGATGGTCCTGCTTCTGCAGCAAAGGGAAGCTTTTCTAAACTGACCCATAGGCACTACATGATTTCATCCTCAGTTAATTTAGATCACACACCATTCCCCAGATTAGTTCCAGCTTTCACTTTCCCCTTTTCCACACTAGTCCATCGGGGTGGTTTAGGGAAGAAAGTAGGGACAGTAGTCTCGCCCCCAGGAAGAGTAATCTCTCTTTCCGGGGATGCGCTTACTGTTACCTGCTCCTGAAATTTGTTGAAAGCTTTGGATGCGCCAATGACATCAAGGAATACCCGCAAGGATTAGGCTTTGACGACAGAATCACGATAATGCTGACGATAAGCGAGACATTCTTACTTATACAAATGCTTGTGATCCTTTTCTTTCTACCCCCACTCTTGCACGCTTGCGCAGAAATCCTTCTAGTCTTGGCTTTTCTGAGATTATAGCTCTATCTGCATCCGCTGCTCCACCAACTCTCGACTGGTTTGCACACTGTTCTTGACTACAGTCTAGTAGCGGGAGTAGTTAATAATAGCTGTGCGCCAGTCCTCCTCACCCGTTTCCCACACCTGTAGAAACTCGCATCGCGATTTTAAGTCTCTGACCTCTTTGGCCAGAGACTCCTTCTCCCTCTCTGACCTCTGCAACCTTTTCCAAAGGTCTTCATTGACATTTTTGCTCTCCCACAAGGAGCGAGTCGAATGTAACGCACATTTACGCATCTCCTCATAAATGTTGCATGGCATGACCGCCCCGTTAGATGGAGGCTCCACTATGTTCAAATCAATGGGCTCCGTTGGGTCCCATTGAAGGCGAGCTCTTGACAGTAATCATTATCAATATAAATGAAATATTACACTTTCTAATAAAATAAACCCATTACAGATGTAACATACCAGCCTCAGGATCGACGCGCTCGAGATGCTCGATCATATCACTTACAACACCTTCCATGAAGGCAAACTTGTCAGGAAATTCTCTCCATGCTCTGCTCACAGTGGTGGATGTGGATGCATCTTCTCCACTTGTAGCGTAATTTAGTTAAAATTTCTAATTACTAACAAGATCCCTTAAAATTTCTAACACTCGATACCTCTGCCTGTTACAGTGGGGAGTGCATCAACATCTCCTGCCTCCTCCCTCTCCTCACGCACAAGAGTTTGTGCGTCGCTTATCCTAGCAGCTGGGGCCTCCTTTTCCAAAACTGGGGCCCCTTCCCCATGACTCAATATCACTGCCCCTGTTTTAGGGGTCAACCGCTCCACAGGCATCACTGTTCAAATCACATAACACATTTAAATGATTCAAAATATCCTAAATAAAAATTACGTAATACAATAGCTTTCACCACATTTCTTTTACGCTTAGCAGGCGGAGGTTTACTCCGCTGAACTTTGACTTGCATGGTTCGGCCTGTGCCACTTGCTAGCTCCACAGGGGCCTCGGTTAAGCGAGGCCTTTTACATTGAGCTGAAGGCTCTACAGTTTTAGCCGCCAAGCGTTTCCCTCACGAGGCATCACCAGTGTAAGTGGGAATCACCCTGCCTACACTGTCAGAGCCCCGCACTCGAGACGTCGCCAAATCCTTGGTCGTTACAGATAGAGATTCGCCAATCCCCTCCGGAGGATCCTGTCCTTGGGTAGTGCCGAAAATGTGGGTAATCCAAGGCTTGGATAGCTGGTCTCAGTCTTGTTGCACCCAGACCCCATTCCTTTGGATAACCAGAAATTTGGCAAAATGCCGAAGGCAAACTATGAAGAAAGCGAAGTGCACGTTGAAACGAGAATCAAGCTTCTGGCGAAGCCTGATCATTTCAGTGCGTAACCCCTCAGCAAAGTAGCTTGCCCAGTCAAACTGGGTCCCTTCCTCCATAACCTCCTGCATGATACGGGTCTATTCTATGGTAAAGAACCTCCCCTGCGAAAGTGTTTTGGGGAAAGCCCAGGCCCGGAACAAGGGATAAATCATCTTGGCGATCTCTAGTTGGATCTTCTCACAAGTGATCCCCTTAGCTTCCTTCTTGGCCCCTAGCCACTCCTCTAGCCACTCTTGATAGGAGAGGCTCCTCTTCACCTTTTCCTCTATGGGAAGGTCGTTAGAGGGGATGCCGAAAAGGTCTACAAAAAGCTGAGCATCAATATCAAAATTTACACGTACATGATGCATGCACGTACAAAAGCGCTTAGCCCTTTCGCTAAAGGAGTTGACCAGGGTTAACATTTCACTGGCGGGGACATCAGGGGTTACGGCCAAAAATAAATGCATTAGTCTTGCTTCCCGCAGCTTGGTGACCAACGCAACTGGGGCTGCCACGTGGCCGAGCTAGCGTTGTGCCTCCTTGATGTCGCCGTAGCGGAAGAGGAGGGTATTCGCCTCGCGGCCGGAAATTGTAAGGGTAATCTCCCGGGATTCCCTGACTGAACAATGCAAGACACATATAAAAAAAACACTATTGCGCAACATTCATGATTCACAATTACGCTATGCAGCAATAGAATATACAGTAACTTTACCAGGTCCAAATGGCAAAGGAAATGGAGGAAGTTTCCTTTGCATGTCTGCAATGGTAAGGGGTGGATCCAAAGCCCATTCTTCATGTAACCACCCAAGATTCTGGCAATTCTGGAAAGCATCAGCGTAACGGGTGGGGTACTCATGAATGTCGAAGCCAATCTGCCCCATCACACTAGCACGTACATTGCTAGTCGAGGTAAACACCTTTATTGCCGTTTTGGTCCAAGTTAATGTATCATCATTACCTACTAACTTGTTCTCATGGATAAAAAACCTGTCCCATACCACATATGCTTATCTTACGCTTTACAACACCCAGACAATAGACATATAATGACAATACCGCCAATAAAACCACTTACCCCCCTGAATAATACACTGTGCCTGGTGGGTTCTGGAAGTAAGTCGAGACATGACTGACCACGAACAAAGTGTTGTATGCATGGTAACAGCTAAACTGATCCATTTCCCAGATCCAACTTAAGCACCTCAACCCTCTAATGCTAAGTTCGCGGTCCTGGGGGCGACCAGTGTCGATAGTCCCATCTATTAAGAAAGCTAGAATTCCTTGCATAGAACCCACTAACAGGTGCTCCAAAATGGCGCCAGTAATATCTTCCGATAGGTGTGACCATACAATAATGCTGTAGTTATGTAGTAAAAACTGCAAAAACTCTAGCGCACCCTTTCGAAACCATATGACCCTTCCATGCAACCGAGTCTGCGGGGGAGGAACATTAGGTATGATCGGGTTTATGCAGCATAAAACCCCGACTATATCTAAGACGATTAAGATGGGTTTTAACATGATACTGTACAGAGAAAATAATAAACACATCAATGTCCAGATTCAGATTTGCATGCTTAAAATACAGAAAATCTACAGATTACGCTTAGCTATTCATACTGAAATTGCCTAAACCCTTGCAACAGTACAAGGTTTGTCCCTGACAATGGCGATAGACGCAATCCTAGTGTATAAACCCTCATGTTAACGCGAGGTCTATAGTCTAAAATTTTAATTTACGCAGATGATGCTACAAGAATAAACACTGCAAAAGTAACATGAATAAGCAAGGGATGGCCTACCGATTCAAAGGTGTAGGGTCTCTCACTTTGACCATTGCCTGCGAGGCATGCTGTAGGCTCCCTTGCACCTCGTCAATCTTGGCCAATTTTGCATTCTTCCCTCTCACTTTAGGTGCCATTGTTGCAGTTCTAACACCTTCACACTTTCGCACCTTTACGCCTTTACAAATGACGCACTCCAATCTTCTGCTCCTCCTCCTTTCTCTCTGTAATAGCTAAGAATTCAAATTCGTGATGGCAAACAACCTATTCTAAATGAAAACCGTTTACTTATATGCAAAATTTAATCGACTTCATACCCGATTTCAGCGAGACTTGCCCAAATGCTGGTGTCAGTATGAGCTGGAACTCGAGGATCAAGGCATTAATTACGTCAGATATCGCACACATTACGGTCCGAAATGACCCTAAACTACTGTATCTCATCTCCTCATAATCAGGTCTCATTAATTACATCTTGTTCGCGAAATTGAAAATTTAGTTAGGCTTACGCTCAGTAACGTCATGTCATGTCCTATACACTAAACTAAGCGTTATTCATTAAACACTTATCGCATCAAACTTAGTATCTTTCTAATTACTCTTGTATTTGACAATTTTGTAGGATAATTGATAGATGGATGAAATTTTATCTGCACCGCTAGTTTTAACAAGCTTACATGGTGAAATCATTAGACAGCTTGATCCCACACTAATAGAAACTAACCTAGCCCTTAATGATGCAATCATAGCCATGTTGGAAACATCTCCAGACTGGCCAAAGCAATTGACGCGCACGCTAGATCTGGAAGCTGGAGATGTAACCGAAGATCCACTCAACGAGGTCTCTGTGGTTATGCATAGGGGTGAGACTAAAACTCTCAAGGTTAGTTCTCTATTAGACCAAAAGGCACATGACAACATAAAACAGGTCCTCCAGAATAATATCATGGTGTTTGCATGGTCATACGAGGATATGCCAGGACTAGACCCAAGATTAATTCAACACAACATAATCCTAGATCCCCATATCAAAGCCGTTAGATAAAAAGCACGAAAGATCAAGCCAGAAGTCACACTAGCAATACGTGATGAAATCACTAAACTGTACCAGGCTGGTTTTATTCGTGTGGTTGATTACTCAGATTGGGTATCTAACATTGTAGTGGTTCCTAAAAATACCGAAGGAATATGCATTTGCATAGACTTCTAGGACTTGAATAAAGCTACAATCAAAGATTACTTCCCATTGCCGAGTATCGATCAATTGGTGGATACAACCGCTGGACATGCGCTTTTGTCCTTCATGGATGGCTTCTCAGGCTACAATCAAATACACATCAACCCAGAGCACCAGCTAACAACGACATTCATGACACCCTGGGGGACCTTTTGTTACACCATGATGCCTTTTGGCTTAAAAAATGCTGGAGTGATGTATCAACGAGCCATGACGTACATCTTTAGCAATTACCTCCTAGGGAGACTGAATGATTATGTTGACGATATAGCTGTTAAGTCTATAAAGTCAGAGGACCATTCAGAGGATCTGGAGTTAGTCCTTAAAAGATGTTCTAAATATGACCTTCGGCTCAACCCAAAGAAGTGTGTGTTCGAAGTCAAAATCGGACGCATGCTGGGTTTTGTGGTATCGGAAACTGGTATACGCGTAGATCCTGACAAAGTCAAGGCCATTGTTGAGTTGACACCCCCTACAAGTCTTAAGCAATTACGCCGATTACAAGGGAGGTTACAGTTTATCAGGCGGTTCATCTCGAGATTAACCGACAAGTTACACCCTATGCAACATTTGCTTAAAAAGGGGGTCAATTTCGAATGGACGGACGATTGTCAGCGTGTGTTTTACAGCTTGAAGCAAGAGCTTCAACGCTTGCCAACAGTTTTCCCGCTGCAAAGGGATCAACCATTTTATATTTACCTCGCAACTTCAGACGTAGCCTTAGCTGCATTACTCTGTCAAAGGAGGGATGATGGGTCGGAAGTACCCATCTACTACTTGAGTCATGCTCTATGTGCGTATGAAACGAGGTACAACGAAGTAGAGTGTAACTGCTTAGCGTTAGTATTTACGCTCAAGAAGTGTAGGCATTATCTTTTCCGTAGCCAAGTCAACATCATCTATAAAAATAATATTCTTAGGGCCATTACACATAACTTATACGAAAGTAGCAAAATAGCTCGTTGGAAGGCTATCATGGAAGAATTCGATCTTGATTACATTGGCCAATCTTCTACAAAAGGCCAAGCGATAGCCGACCAATTAATAACATCACCTATTGACAGTCAAGCAACCATAGAGCCTGAATTTCTAGATGAACATGTACATAGCTTAAGCCCTGTCTTGACTGGCCCCGAAGCAATGTTATACTTCGACAGAGCTTCAACTGTTAGAGGCGGCAGTGTCGGTACAGTTATTATGCTATCACCTGAGGATGTGCGTCTTCACGCTTATCGCTTGACCTTTCCCTGTACGAACAATGTGGCAGAGTACGGGGGACTCCTCAAGGGATTATTAATTGCCAGAGAGCTCGATGTTCGACACTTGGCAATTAGGGGTGATTCGATGCACATTTACAGCCCTACTGCGATATGGCTAAAGATCTTCTAAGGTGGTTCACGACCATCGATGCCCAACACATGCCATACACTGATAACACACTGGCCGATGCACTGGCTACACTAGCTGTGAACGTGCCCTCACACCTGTTTGACACCTGTTCCACATTAATAATAGATTGCATAGATTCCATCATTCAGACAGCACAAATATCTTCGCTGCTTGAGGATAGAATGCCAGAGTGGTACGATAGCATTAAGACTTACCTCTTGCATGGCGAGCCACCGCACGAGTTAACATGCACACAGAAAGATGCAATCCGCAAGCGAGCTAGGTAGTACGTCATCATAGGAGATAGTACTCTTTGTAGATGCTCTTTTGATGGTGTGCTGCTTACCTGCATTAACAAAGACCAAGCACAATGTATAGTTGGCGAGGTCCACGAAGGACTGTGCGGAGGACACGTAGCACCATGAGCTATGGCTTCAAAAATCCATCACTTAGGGTATTACTGGCCTTACATGGAAAAAGATTGTTCGAAAAAGGTTAAAACGTGCGACACGTGTCAACGTCATGTAAATCTTATACACGTGTTGCCTACAGAGTTACATACGACTAAGATAACATGGCTATTTCAACGATGGGGACTAGACATCATAGGTCCCATCACACCGAAATCTTCCACAGGTCATAGCTTCATAATTATCACTACTGAGTACTTCACGAAGTGGGTAGAAGCTATTCCTTTATGGAAGATCACATCTCAACAGATTTGCCATTTCATCTTAGACAACATTGTAACCAGATTTGGTCTCCCGATGACTATCGTGATCGATAACGGGCCATAGTTTAGTAGTACGGAAACCAAATCCTTCTATGATAGCCTTGGCATTAAACAATCTTTTTCCTTGCCCTATTACCTGCAAGCGAATGGTCAAGCTGAAGGCACAAACAAAGTCATCATCAATCTACTCAAGAAAATGCTCGACAGTAACAAGAGATGGTGGCATGATGTGTATGGCAACAGGCAAATTCTCTGCAAATAGGGAGGGCCCTTTCTTGGTGGCTGATGTGTATGGAAACGAAGCATTCAAGCTAGCAGATATCGATGGCAATGAGTTACCAAATCCTGTGAATCACATATATCTGAAGCGGTACTACATATAGCTGCATCTCTAGTGTGAACATCAGGTATGGCCATAATCGTCCGCTATGACGCTAAACTAGCAACAACCGTCCGCTACGATGTAAAACTGGCACTTCCTTCATGTGTTGGCCACGACGCTAAATTGGCACTGATCGTCCGCCATGATGTAAAACTGGCAAGTTGTAATCGTCCACTATGACGTAAAACTAGCAATGTTGTATAGGTCCGCCAAGACAAAAAACTGGCATCTTTTGCACACGTCCGTCACGACGCTAAACTGGTACCGTTTGTCCGCTGTGACACAAAATTGGCGCAGGTAAGTAGTCGTCTACTGAGACGTAAAACCAGCACAGATTGGTCCCTGGGTCATGAAACAAAACTGACACCCACAACACGGTCTGCTGAGACCATAAATCAGCTTCACCATCGTCCGCTACGATGAAAAACTAGCATTTTTCGGTCCGCCCAGACTTTAAACTGGGACCATGGTCTGCTGAGACTTAAAACGAGCAACGACAGTCTACCAGGACTTAAAAATGGGATTCACAAACTGCCATCATGCAAGTTAAGCGATCGTAATCATCTCTGTGCAGCCGCAAGACAAATGGGGTGGGATGCTGGGACAGCCCCAGCGTCACTACCTCACCGGCATTCTGCTGATCTCTCGGATGCGCTAAAGGGCATACTACTGACCCCTCGAAGATACCATCACTACACCCATTTCAGTGGTGGTACTTCTGAGAGGTTAGTTTCACCGTCTGGAGTCCCAAAGCAGTTCTCATCAATTACGACTCTGAGGATCTCCACTCATCATTGCTATCAGGCTCTGGCTTCATAGATTTACCTAGCTGGTTCTTTACATAACCAGTCAGGTGCGCTGAGTCTGATGTTCTTTGGTGGCGATATGCTGGGCCGAGCGTCAAGGTTGAAGACTTTGGCCTCGTGCTACAGTTCTTCCTTCACGGCCATTTCACTTTATCTTGCCTCAAATAGTACTTGTTTCAACAACCTCACCGGTAATTTGCACAAGCAATGGTATCCTCTGTTCTCTTCTTTGGTTACAGATTACTTGTTACGAGGACGTCGTTCAAAGGTGCGTCCATCTGAGTGGTGAGGTACAGACAACATTTTGAGATGGCTGCTTAGGTTTGCTTGTTCACTCAGGAGTGCATCCCTATTTTCCCGATAATCCTTCCTCTAATTCTTCCTTTCCTACATCTCCAACATTTGCTTCCCTTACTCAAAATGTACATACGCAGCACACGCTTTTCGCATTTGCATTACAATCAAGTCCATGAACCGGCGTAACGCAACTCGCCTAGTGGGAGCCAAAAAAAAATAAGGGGGTTAGAAAAATGGATGAAACACAACACATCCAAGCCACAAAGATGCAACACAACTCTTCTAAGCAACCCCCTTCATCTACAAAATGATGGCACAACTCCATGCAAACACAGTCGCAGGAGAAGGCCTACATGCTTATGCGTGAAGAAGAACTACATTCACTCATTTGGATTTTCCCCAGACCTTACTTGGATCTTCCTCAAACCTCATTTGCGTCTTCCCTAAACCTTCTTCCTCTTACCGCTATAAAATTTCCTTCCCATACCCTTCTATTCTTTGTTTCCCTCATTTCTGCACTTCTCCATTGACAGGGTGACACTTGAGTAACCATTGATGAACGCTGTTGGTACTTCTACTTATCCGGTGTTTCGTATTCTTTATTGATGTCTTTCGGGCAAGCCCTCTAACCATCAACAAAGAGGGGCCATTGAAACACCATAGAAATTGCGAATCAGCCTCAGGCAAAGATTCGCGATTCAGGTGGAAGTTTGTGATGGCAATCCAGAAGGCAGAACGAAGCAAAGAGGCGCACAACATCTAGTCTCCGAGTTTCTCACAGACCTTCAATTTTATATTTTCTATCTTTACACTACATTATGCAACATAGCGTAATGACGCTTAGTGTAATTCTGCTTAACATAGTCTGACATTAGAAGGTAACTTACTTCAGTAGATTTGGTGAAGCTTAAGGCCTAAGCAGCGTAATATGCGGCTTCTCGCATATTTGGATAAGTCTTTTGCTTAGGGCCGAAGTTTACGCTTCGTTACACAGAGCAGCGTACGAGCTTCAAAGAAGACAAAGCCAGAATACAAGGAAGAGTTGCAGATTGATTTCTTTTCTTTGCAGATCGGTCGCTTTACACTTATTATGCTACGCAGCGTGAGCAAGCGTAATTTGTTATAAAGTTGACCATTTCTACACTTTATTACGCTCTGCAATGTAAATAAGCGTAAAACAGCTGGTATCAACTACTCCCATGCTTTATTACGCTCTGCCATGCGACGCAGTATAAACAAGCGCAATGCAGCATAAATTCAGCTAGAGTAGTTACGCATCCGCTATCCACACGCACAATACGCTAATGAGCGTATTGTGCGTAATCGTGAAGCAGATTTTGGCAAAAGTGTTAACAGTGTACGTTGCCCTTTCTCCCAGAAATGTGACGCAACATGGCCAGTTTCAATATAAAGTTTACCAGGTCAACAGTATTTTGAAAGTTCGAGACACATGTTATCAGGGCCATACTTTCTTTGCATGTTGTGGAACTTATAAATACTCCAGTTGATGAAGAGAAAAACCCCTCGGCATATGCAACTTTTGGTAGCATCACTTTCTAGTAGAGACAGAAGACATCTTGCTTGAGCATTAGTAGCAGGAGCGATCAGTCCTTTGGCAAAAACACAGCTCTCTCCATTGGCGATCGTTGGCAGTTTTGAGCAGAGACTACCTAAGGCGAAAGGAGAAGATCAGAGATCGAAAGATCATCTGGCGCGGTTTGCGAGTTCTATTGTTCAGAAACAGTTGACCAATAGATGTCAGAGCTTGACCTTCCTTGCATCCCATCTCTGGCCTACAAGGTAGATCGAACTCCATTTTGTACTCCTTGTCGAAAAGTTTTCTTATTATTTTGTGTATGTTTTGCACAAGATAAGCGGGGCTTTTCCATTGGAAATTTGTATACAATATACCCGATTTTCGGGTCAAAGTACAGATCTTGAAATCACGCATTTCTCTTAAATCCGATTCTCTTTGTCGTGTTAACGTTGTCACTCTTGCAATTTATCTACATAATTTTCCTTTCCTATCACTATTTTTTGAATCAAATCGTTCCACGAAACACATATAATCTTCGTCGATTTACTGATTAAGTAAGTCCCTGTCTAATCGACAAGACTGTTTAGGGCACTGCGGATTTGTTTTCTCCAGCACAGCCCTCACATGAATCCATGGTTAAAACTGTGTACACGGATTTTATTTGGTATTTTCTAGCTATCAACATTTTTCATCGTTACAGGAGGTTCTTCTTGATGGATGCTGAATGAGTGCACCTCCTATTCGTTATGTTATTCAGTAGGGCCTTACCTTCTACCTCTCCTAGGTTGTTTCGCTCCACCATGGGTAGGACTCTTCTGCTGTGAACGTTTCGGGGCCATTTGCAATCACATGGGCCAACGTTAGTAAGGTTGTTTTCAAATTCAAGTTATACCTTACTGCTTACCTTAATTAAAGATCTTATGTTATTGTGTGATCGTGCCCGAAAATTATGATAATGGGTCCTATGACTTAGGTGGATTTTCATTTTAATCTCCCAGTGTACTTAAGGTCACATGATTTTTGACACAATTTTGTCTAAGTGTTAGTATTAATTACCCTAATTGATGTCCTTTGGGCGATGAAAAATTTCAAAAAATTTAGGCACTTTTTGATAAATGTCTCTCCCACATGACTAAACTGAACACTCTGGGTTCAAGCAGGTTCAAACGGAATTAAAATCAGAGTACCAGCGCGAGAGATATAGGTGAAAAAGCAAGGGTCACGCAATCACAAGTTGCAGAGAAAAAATTCAAAAACTTCCCCTGCGTAAATGGCCAAATGAAGCTAAGTGTTGCGGTGGGGGTTCCTATTTATAGGAAAATAGGACGCGATATCACGTACGGTATATCGCGTATGTGATATCCTGTGGGATGCGATATCGCGTATGCGATATCTCATCCCAACTAAGGTGAGACACCTGAAAAAGACCAAATTTTTAATGATTTTTCTTGAAATTAATGTGTAAAGTGAGGACATTGACAAGGATTAATATATTCAAGGGTAATTACATGAATTCAAAAGGCACTTTGAATGATAATGATGTGAATTTAACAATTAAAAATTTGGCGGTTATGAAGAAAACGGAATGTAATGGTAAATTGGAACGTTAAAGTTTTAAGGGTTAATAAATGGGAAAGAAAGTTATGAAAATTAAGCTGAGGGTAAGAAATTATGTGTTTAAGCTAGAGAATTAGTGAAGATTACAATAAAACTACACAAGTGGGTCCTCCCCAAAGCAAGTTTCAACCTATAATGCCCTTGTGTAACCACACTTAAAGTGTCTGTGGGCACTAGAAGGGTTAGATGTAATCCGCACTAACTCTACAAAACACACATATGTAAATATCACAGGAATGAGATGAAAATTCTATGCTACATGGAACACGAGCTACAATTACACAAACAGTGAGATGAGACGAAGTGCAGAAAGGGATCGTAGAGATTGGGACATGAGGTAACTGACCCCGGGCACAATGAATCTTACGTGAAAAGCATGATTAAGGTGTCATTAACCCATCGTTCCAAGATCAGGACCAAGTCCATCCTTCTAATTAGTGACATCGCATTGCTTCATCCCATGGTGAACAACTATGAGAGTACCATGACAACAAGGCGTACGATCACTTGGCATTTAGTGCAAGGGAGGAGTGATTTTTGTTTTATGGCACTTTTTCTTTTTCTCTTCTTTTTTTTTTCACTTTACTGAATCTAGAGAAGCTGCCAACCTTTAGGCATAGGTGCATGTCTTTCCAGTGGACCCCCTAGAACAACATTTGATTTTTGAGTGCCCTTTTGATTACTCTTACTCCCATTTTTCATTAGATCTACAAGGATCTTAGTACAACC
>MNCI01015250.1:305759-324778 GCA_015680685.1 Gnetum montanum
AAATAAACTAAGTGAATGCTGCAATGATGAAGTAATCTTGATCTTTATTGCCGATCATGTGTGTGTCCAAGTACGACACACTAGAATAAAGACACTGTACAATTACATTCACCACATTGCGGGTAGACACGGGAAAAAATCTAACTCTGGAGGGATCAAATTGCCAGAGCTTCGCTACTCTAAAACTGGGATCCCGAACAAGGGAGAGCTGCCTCTTATTTATAGATATGGCGGTGGACTGCGATATCGTGTACACGATATTGTAGGGGAAGATGCGATATCGTGTCGGCTGTGATATCGCGTATGCGCCTGTGCGAACCGCGTCTCATCAATTTTGGTAATAACATCCACTAAATATGGCACTATCACTCCTTTATCTTCATGGTGGTGTCATCCTATCAATTGTATGAAAGTTGATATGTCTCCTTTAAATATCGTTCATTGTTTCCTGAAATGATAGGCCAAAAGGATGACACTTACAACTGTTTATGCATCTCCATAGGTGCAAACTCCATAAATGGCTTTAAATTTAGTTTTATTATGATAATGAACATGATGAAATTTTCTTGGATATCCTATAGAAATTAATTTGAGAGTGTAAGGCATTGTCCTTGCTCTAGAGTAGGTGGTGCTATAGCCTTTGCTTACACAAACTATTTTGTTACTAATGTGGATTGCTAGATTGAATAAGATTATACTTCTTGCTTCTTGGCCGAGGTTTATTCTTTGTCTCATGCTCTAAATCTTCCTTTGGTCCTATTTTCTCTAAGTTTTGGTGGTCCTCATACTTTGGGTATCCTCTTTGGTAGCATTTGCAATCACAAGAAATTTTAGGATTACCCAAAAAATTCTAAAAAAATTTCTAACAGTTTATAACCTTCCATCAGATTTTTGGGTTTTGATTAAAAATTTCAAAAATAATTAATCTTATTTTTAATTTGGATTATAGAGTTTGAAAATTTTTCAATTTAGAAAAAGCCCTATTTTAGAAAAATCCTTAATTAAATAATTTTTCTAAGGATTAGGAACAATTTTAACTTGAATGAACTATTGCTTACCCCTAATTTATTGTTTAAAAATGTTAAAATATTATTTTGAGAGAAATTTGTAATATTATTATCTTAAATCATAGTAAAATATTATTGTTATGTGTTATAGTTCATAATACTTACTCTTAATTGATCTTTTTTCCATGAGGTAAAATTTGTAAAATTCATAAGATTGTGCACAAACTTTCTCTCTCATGACTACAATGCTCACTCCAAAAGAAAAAGGAATAAAAAGTGGTTCAAATCAAGTGACTAATGGGGAAGATATGGATCCTGAAAGATTCTCTAATGGATTGTGTGAAATGGTAGAAAATTATCCTGATGGTTTTTTATATATGCAATATCATAGATATGATATTGTAGGTGATGTAATATCATATCTATGTATTAACTTTAAAATTTTTGTAAATTTTGAGAGCAAAAAATTAATGAGTTAGATAGCCTAGAAGGTGTTAAGGAATGCCAAAGGATTCTTTGATCATGGATGATGTCAAGAATAGAGTATTTTGGTGTTAAAATGATGTTAGATAAGGAGTTCAAACAAGGTAGATTAACTAGAGTTTAGACAATGATTTGATAAAAAATTGATGAGTTTATGAATGAATATTGATATATAGGAGGGTACAAGATGACATGGAGTTGGATGTTAAGTATGAAACATAAGAGTTATAAAAGTGGGTCCGTAGACACTCAAGGAGTTGAATGTAAATCATACCTATCTTCTAAAATACACATGTTAGTATTGCTTGAGGAAGAAAATAATATTATGTTATAAAAATCATTAAATTATAATTATATATATTAGTGAGATGGAATGGTAATAGCAAGGATTGCAAAAAATAGAATGTGAGATGTCTTACCATAAGCATAGTGAATTTTATATGTATTGCATGGTTAAATGATTATTTTCCTATCTATCCAAGATCTAAACCAAGTTCATACCACTTACTAGTGCCATCACATTATATCATCCTAAAACTTATGACCATGAGACCATCATAACTATAGGAGATATCATTACTTGGTGATGAAGAACAAGAAAGTAGTTTATTTTGAAAGAGACTTGGCCATTGGATAGAGAAGTACATTCAAACATGGGTAACATGTCTTTCTAGTCTTGGAACCAATGCGAGTCCAAGAAAGCTTTTTAGATTTCTAAGAAGTAGCCTACCTTTAAGAATGGATAATATTTCTTTCTAGTGGCATCATTGGGAATTTTTTATTATATGAAATTATTATGTAACCATTGTGTCAACCTTACCAAAGGACTTACTATGTTTCTTTCCAGTGTCATCCTTGGTAACATGTATTTCTAGTGACATGGAAAGGCAACACTTATTTTACAATATGCTTCCATTTTTTGTTAGAAGAAAGATAAATAATACAATTTGATAATGTAATAATAATTATTGAAAAATCCTTAGAGGATTCACAAATCCTCTTGATTCCACACCCTTGTCATTCTCACTTTGTTCTTTACCTTTCTATCAAGGCATAATGATCATATGTTTAGTTTAGTTTAGTTGTGATGAGAATGTCATTATGTCCAAGGTATGAACCTCTTATTAATAGAAATGAGTGTATGGATGATGTGGCCTCACTATATATATAATTACTTCTTTAATGATTTGATAACATAGGGTGAAATTCTTATTATTCAACTACATATTGCTTATTTCTTGGTGCATTATTAGAAAATCAACAAAAATTTGTACTTGAAAAATGAAAAAAATTGTGTAAAGAATAAAAGATTTAGAAGAAAAGAATATTGTATGAATAACTTGCAAAATATTTTTAAAATTAGAAAAATGATAAGAATTGTGAAAATAATAAAGAATAGTAAAGATATTAAAGAATTAAAAAAATACCAGGAATTTAGAAAAATATTAAAAAAGTGAAAAAAATGTAAAAATATCTCATGGTACCTAAGGATTAGAAGAAACTCCCCCATAACTATTGTTTAAGGAGGAAGTATGAAAGAATTAATGGAAGGTGATCTAAGTAGGATTCCTTAATGGTGGAAAGTTAAAGAATGGCTTAAGTATTGCATATTGATAAAAATCAGTTCTATGGGTCAGTTTGTTGATAGATTTACATGGAAGTAGATTAATACATGGCATGAACTATATAGTATTATTCCAATATGATTTGAAACTTAGTCTTTTGAGTGACATGGTTTAAGTTATGGTAAAGTACTCTATTTCTAGGTTTGATAAAAACTTGCCTAATCTTAGCATCATGTTGGAATTTGAAGTCGTTCTTATGAATCTTATTACTTATTTGGGCCGCTAATCAATTTTCATCTAATAGATTAAGATTAATTAATTGCTTATTCTAGGTAAAGTCTACATTTAAGCCAAGTGCACAAGTCGTGATTAGGTTATTAATTACCACCTGAATTGGTAGGGTAGGTAATTTACCATAGATAAGTTCATATGGAGAATATTCTATATGAAGTTTCTAGGTTGATTGGTATGCCCATTGAACATCATTAAGCTTAGTACTCCAATCATTCCTATACCTACTAATAGTTTGAGTTAATATGCATGTAATTTCCCTATTAGTAACTTTATCTTGTCTATTTGCTTGAGGATGATATGGTATGGTGAGTTTATGATTCATCCCAAAGTGTTATATTAGTTTCTTAAATGTAGTGAAGTAGGTCCCATTGTCTAAGATTAGCATTCTAGGTACTCCAATCCTATTTAACAAATGTTGCTAAAATAACTTTGTAGCTATTGCTTTTGTATAATCTTTAACTATAGTTTCTTTTGTCCACTTGGTGCAATAGTTAATTTCACACTTATATATAAATTTTCATTTGACATTAGTATGATAAACCCCATAAAATCAATTCCTCATATGCCAAATGATTCCAATGGTTGTATCCATTGTTGTGGTTCTTCATGCCTAGTAGTTAGTCCATATTTTTGGCATCTTTCACAAGATTATGTGAATCAATGTACATCCTTGAATATGGTAGGCTAGAAGTAACCTATCATTAGAAGTTTCAGAGCTATTTTTGTTATTGCATAATAACCACCACATGGATTGTCATGTGCATCTTGTAGGAATCTTTGTTGATTCTTTTCTAGAACACATCATCAAATGAGTCCATACCCATAGAAATTATAAAGATTTCCTTGAATTTCCATGAATTATTTAGCTTTATGGAAAAACTATTCCTTATATTTTTTATCCCATTTGGAAAAAAGTTCTTGTGATATTAGATAAGTTATGTAATCTATGATCAAGGACTTTGTTGCTAAATCTACAACCATTGTTGATTTTATGAATAAAGATTCATAGGAAAATTAGTCTAAAAAAAGTACTTCATTATCTTGAGGATCCCATTGTAGTCTTGAGAGAAGATCACCTATAAGATTTTTAGTGTCTTTTTTATCAATCATGGTGATGTAAAATTCTTGTAATTTGACGAGTCATCTAATCACTCTTAGGCTAACTATTGAATTATTCATTAGGAATCTAATTACACTATGGTAAATATAAACATAGATTGAGTACTCCAGCACATAATGTTTGAATTTCTCAAGTGAATATGCCATGATTAAAATATATTTTTCTATAGTGGTATAGTTTAGTTATTCTCCAGTAATGCTTTGGTCAATTCAATATATGTAGTAGGGTCTCTTTTGATCATCTAGTTGAGTCAACATTGCCCCTAGCATGCAGTTTGAAGTATCCATTATAATGTAAAAAGGCCTTGATCAATCTAGAGCTCTTTGGATTAGTGTATCAATTAGATTTTATTTCATGCTTTCAAATATCTTTTCACATTCTTTTGACCAATGGAATTATGCATTTTTTTTAAAAAAATAATTCTACTAGTGGTTTTTCCATCATTGAAAAATTTTCAATAAATCTTATAGAATATCATGTATGATAAAAAAAATGATCTAGCATCCTTAATTATTTATGACCTTTAGTTAATACTCAAGATAACTCTTATTTACCTCTATCTCTTTATGTGACCTTATGCCCTAGAACTATGCTCTCATAGATCATTAAATGGCTCTTATGCCAATTGAACTTTAGATTCGCTTTTATACATCTTTTTAAAACTTGATCAAAATGGTCAAAAGCTTACTCATAATCAATTCCATTACTAGAGAAATCATCCATGAACACCTCAACTTTGTTACTAATATATTTTGAATATACTATGTATGAGTTTGTGGAATGTTGCTAAAGCATTACACAAGATAAATGACATTTTCTTGTACACAAATATTGTTCATAAGTTGATGAATGTTGTCTTATCATAATCCTATGATGTAATATGGATTTGGTTATACCTACTGTATCCATCTAAAAGTCTATAGCATTAGTTCCCTACAATAGTGTTTAGAACTTAATCAACAAATAACAAAGGAAAATGGTCTTTGAATTTTGCCACATTTAACAACCTAAATTCTATATAGACCCTTCATTCATTACCTTTCTTTGGGACAATTATCAATGGATTGGTCCATTCATTATTCATAATGGGATCAATGAACCCTATCTTTAGTAGTTTTTTCAATTCTTATTGGATGACCTCTTTGAGCTTTGGGTTTAATATTTGTTAAGCTTAACAATGTGACTTAATAGCTAAACATTTATAGCTATGATGTTAACAAATTTGTGGATCTATTTTTGTTATTTAATCATAAGACCATGTGAATGCAGTTGACCATGTGTTTATGAATTCTAGTAATCTTATTTTCTATTCTTTTTAAAGATTGACATTTATGATAACTAGTTTTTCATTATTCAAGAAAGAATATTTGAGTGTACCTAATAAGGTTTTAAGTTTTATTGATTACAATTTGTACTTATCTACAATTTCTAAATCTCTCCATTCAATATCATCGTCTTGTTGAAACTTAGTCTAGAAAAGTTATCTTTGTATTTACTCTATCTTATTGGTTTCTTTCACATAGGAACTTGTGATATTTTCAACCAATTCCATGTATATACTTGATTTAGATTCTATTTTATTAGTTAGTCACTAGATGTCCTCTTGCTTCATGATTGTTATATACAGACACTATTATACACACATATCTTTGACCCAAACATTGCATGCTAAGACATTATCTTTACTTATTGTCCAATCTTTCTACATGCAATTACACTTGTTATTATGGTATGTAATACATGGAACTCTTCATTGTTGAATTTTTCTAGTCTCATCTTCCTTGGATATTTCCAAGGATAAATATCAAATTCCAAGCTTAGCATCCATGATGCTAAGCCATGCGCTTCTCATAATCATAGGGAATTTCCCTTTATTCTTTTCCACATGAATGACTAAAATGTTTGCAGAATAGGATAAGCCACTTATAGTAGTTACAACATCCTCCACTTGTCCAAGTGGAATAGTAAATGAACTAGTTTTCTAGCTCTAATTGAATGCTATATTTCTTCAACAAAGGTAAATTCTAAGCCTTGTACATATTCTATAAAATAAGATTGATTCTCAATCTTGAATCCAATAGAGTCTTGCATGGTTTGTTGCAATCTAGAGATAGATTAATAGGCTTTATAGATTTGTTCATTTCTTGGAAAGTCTCCTTGCTTTTTATCTAATGGATTAAAATCTATGTGAGCATGATAGTTCTTAGGTTCTTCTCTATTAATGTTTGAAGCATGGTACTTGCTTGAGGACTTGATGTAGAAGGATTAGGATTAGATGAAGCTCCCATTCCTTGAACTATTTTTAAACTTATCTTGAAGAAAAGATATTTCTTTCCTCTTGATTTACTAATGCTTATGATGTCTCCTTGTGTCCTAACTACCCTAGTAGCATTTTCCTATTGTGCTTGTATTGGAAATTATCCTTGCATTGCTAGTGATGGTGTTGAAGGTAGAGGATTAAGAGCTTGATGAGAGTGATTTGTAGTTGGTTTAGACATGTAGGGTTGTGATTTCATGCATGGGATTTAATTGGATAGTAGTGAGAAGAAGCATGGATAGGGGTACTGCCAAGAGGTATGGGACATTAAAAGTAGTATTGATAAGGATCTAATTGTTAATACATAAATTGTTGCCTTGGTGGTGGCATCCCCCATGACTGTGATTATTGCCACTACTATTGGTATTGCTCTTATGGTTAAGGATAAGCCCTCCTAAGATAGTATGGTTGTTAATGGGGATATTTGTAATTACCTTATGGGTAAGGTAATCTTTTGGGCCTTTACTTTTTCACAAATTTTGGATTAAGTACATATGCCCTAGACTCTTGTAAATGGATCATAATAGAACAACATCCCTTGGAATGTTTGTCACACATTACATCCATTTTCATCTTCAAAACTTTTATTTATAACCTCTTTCACTACAAAACATTTTCTTTTATTCTTGTAATTTTCATGTCCATTATTCTTATTCTTTTTCTTGTCCTTAAACCTAACGAGTACTTGTTGAATTTTCTCTTCCACTATCTTGAGTTATATTATATATTTTTTATTTGTAGAGTCCCATATTTTTTCTACCTTGGCTACAATATCATTTACTGATTTATATATGGATAGAGTTTTGCATTGAATCATGTCTTCCATGGTTTTCTCTTCGTATGTCTCATAGATTCTCACATCTCTTTTTTCGAGAGTAAGTTCTTTATTGTACTCTTCACACCTAACCCTCTCTTACATAGCTCTTCTTCTTCTTTTATCACTTGATCTAGTAACCATTGGATTCAATGATCTATCATTTTGAATAATCTTCCTTGGGCACACATACTAAGGGTCTCTTTTACTTTGTTTCTCAACCTATCAATGATGTGATATAGTTGTTTCCTTTGAGTAAATACATGACCTAAGCATCTGTGTAATAGTGAATAATATCTACTCATTGCTACATCAAGGGATTCATGTGTCCCTTATTTCCATCCTTGGATTTGTTTTCTTAAATTTGATACTCTTGAATAAGTTTGATACTTATTAATGAAGAGCTCTAGCATGGTACTCCATCTTCTAATAGATTTTCATTATAAAATTCTATACCATTTGTTTGCCTCCTTAATAAGTCTTTACAGAAATAAATTTAATTTTTTTCAAATCATTTCTATGTTTTTTAGGGCATAGGCATCATGGAATGCTTGAAGGTAATGTTGTGGATCTATCTTGTACCCTTCTTTAAACTTGAAAATGTTATTTATATCAAGTCACTTGATGTGACTATCCCTTAGATGCTTGGTTGGTATGTACATTGCTTCTCTGGTATTGATCATGCTTTTAGTGGCTAATAGGGATTCTTCATAGTCTTCGAGTTTGTAGTCTTTGTTGTAGTGGTAATCCCTTTAATGTTTATGATGTTCTCTTCTCCCATGCCTTGGTTCACTTTCCTTATCTTCTTCATCAGAAGGATTTCTTCTTCTATTGGTGTGTTGGTCATGATTCCTTTTTCTCTTTCTATCATGATTCCTTTATCTTTTTTCTTCCTTGTTAGAGTTTGTTAATGAGTATGATGAAGAGGATGGAGGACTTGGAGAATAGTATTGGCTAGTTCTTCTTTTATGACTCCTTAATTCATCTTTTCTAGATTTTTTGGAGATCTTAGGCCTTAAATTCCTCCTAAGTCTAAAGTTTTCCTCATCTCTTCTTAGAATTTCTACAAGAATTAAACATAGTTTTGACTTTGCAGGATTTAGTGTATAGAACAGGTGATCAAGAACTAGATCTATGAGGATACTGAGACTTCTTAACTTTGTGTGATGCATCTTTCTTTTTTGTAAGGATGATTATCTATGGTGCCTGTTTTCCTTTCACTTGTTCATATCTTACTACCATTATGATATCTCTTTGAACTTAAGTTTCTATTGGTTGGTATGGCCTTATCATATTCTTGGTAACTTGGTATCCTTCTTGTATGTGGCTAAGAATTAATCTTAGTAGAGCTGCTTGGAGCATAAATGGTGTTTAATAATCCAATGGTAAGAAAATATTACATTCCATGTTTTTCCATCTAAACTGTTTATACTAGTGGGTAATGAATATGAAATTAGGGTAATATGAATCAACATGGGCATACGATATTCTAGTTTGCATATGTCCACTCCAATTATCTGTATTATAATTTTTGTCATTTCTTCTATTTAGGTTAATAGTATATGGAGACTTCAATTTATGTGAAAAAGCCATTTTTAAGTCTATTAATGCTCAAGTGTGTGTATTTTAGAAATTACTCTAAGTGTTTGAAAGATAAGCTTGACAATACTTGATATAACAAATTGTGTTAAAATCAAATAACTAGTAAACATTGATACATCATTGACAATGGCACCAATGATGAGTGGTGAGAATCCTAATACTCAATCATACAAGTCATAAGTATTCATGCATAACTAGATCGTAATCCCTATATAGTGAATGTAAGTATACTAGTAAGTTGATTGTAAGAAAATGATCATTATCTTCCCACTAGAGTTAGTGAAGTGCAAAATGTATGGGTTAATTCTTAGTGAGACATTTGATTAGTTTCAAATCTTAGTGTACTAATAGTAAACATAGTAAAATATGGATATAAATTCTATTAATTGAAGATAATAAAATTGTAAAGCTATTCTAGCTGAGGATCGTGAACTTAGAAGGGGGGTTGAATAAGTTCCCTAAATGAAAAATGCACTAGCCACAATAACACAGCAAATTTTACATGGTTTCCCAACTTGGATAGTCCACATTTGGAGGGTAGATTCCTTGCATACATTCAAAATTTATTTTTTCAAAATGTCGTTTGAAGGGCATCACACCCTATACAAGCTCTAAGCTCTAGTATAAAGTGTTTTGTTGCTATGAAACGACTAAATCCTACAAGGTTCCAACAAGCTTAGAATGTGTTTTCAAGAATCCCATAACCTTTACAAAATTGAGCTCTACTCTAGAGTGTTTTGACATTGCAAAACCACTCAACCCCACATGGTCCCAACAAGCTCAATGTGGATACCTTCTCATAAGAAGCACATCAACCACACCAAGTAGCAAGAAAGAGAAAAAGAAACAAGGAAAAAATGTAATTGAATTTAAAAGTCCTTGTAGTTGAAGGTCAATACAACATACAACCAAGTAAATAATGTTACACTGAAGGGAAAGAATACAATTACATAGAATAGACAATTAGGAGCTTGAATGTGAGTAGTGCTTGCACAATTTTCAAGATTTTGATATCTTCTTATAGCCTTAAAGGTTTTGAAAAATTTTTAGAATTCATGGAATGGCTACCAAATGGCTAGTGTAGATGTCTTCTTCAAAGTTGGGATGTCTACCTAAGATTGGCCTCAATTTAGGAGAGATGTCTCATTGGAAAATGGAACATCTTCTATTGTATGTTGCTAGGGAGATGTTTACTTTGAGATAGAGATGTCTACTATTTTTAGGATACATCTCTT
The DNA here is from genome assembly GCA_015680685.1 of Gnetum montanum. Lineage (NCBI taxonomy): Eukaryota > Viridiplantae > Streptophyta > Gnetopsida > Gnetales > Gnetaceae > Gnetum > Gnetum montanum. The sequence goes on from MNCI01015250.1 coordinate 316,197, forward strand.
CAACTTTTTGATTTTGTCTTTTGAGACTTTCTCCTATTAAGTTGCCTTCTTTCTAGTCCTTGGAGCATCTTCATTTAATTTGTGGCTTTTATTTTCATCCATGCTCTCATCTTGCTCATGTAGTCTTCACTTTATTATCTTGTTGTATATCTCTTTTCCTTGAGTTCTCATATCTCTTTGTGAAGTTCTTGTCCATGTCTTGCAAAAAATTATCCACAATAAACATTCTATGCTCACCATTTTCCTTAAGGTTTTGACATAATAAAAGGTCAACAATTGTCTCCTTTTTGGTGATGTCCAAAATTTAAGAACATGGGTGAGTACATATAAAATTTAAATAATAGTAAATAATAAAAATACTTAAGACATATAAATTCCAATGGAAACCAAAGGAAATTGTAGAGGTATAAAATAAGAGCTTAAGTCAATAAGTTTAAGAAAAACCTAGAGATTTCCACAAATTTTCCAAAGGCTAACTTGTTTATATAGCATAATATATAAATACAAAAGGGCAAAGAGTTCACAAGAATATGTTCATACACATTCATATTATTGCTCCATGTACAAAGATACTATCCAAAAAGTCTCCTTCTTCTTGAACATCATCTAAAAGGAGGAACCGCCTGAGGACTCTAATCACTAATCTTAGTGGTATCATCAGAAGCAGTTGCATCATGAAAAGATTGGTAGGGCTCCTTTTCATCATCATCATTTCTAGTATTGGTACTAGAGACATGCTACTCATTGTTGTTGTCTAAAGAAGGTATCTATATTGGATCCCTCTATGGATGAAGCTTCACTCAAAATCAGGATGAAGTTGGTGGATCCTACTAGGATGGTGCCTATTGTGATGCTGAGGAAGCACCATTTCTCTAATAGGTGATAGGATAGATAGGTCTCCACTAGGAAGAAGTTCCAAATATGCTCTTCATGGCTTGCTACTCAAATTTCTTCAAAGCATCATCTTGATGATGGAAATTGGGTCTAGGCTACATGGGATCAGGAAGCTTCCCTTCAACATGTGTCGATGCTACATCAGGATCCTTTGAATCAAAATCATTTCCCAAGTTTGAGGCTTGGGAAGGCCTACCTACTGTTGGATTTCTAGGAGGAGCTAACCAGTCCTCCTTACTATTTGATATGGGAGGAGTGGTGATATCCTCAAACTACTATCCATCAAGAGCAAGAGGTACTCTAGCTACGTACATTTTCTTTTGAAGGTAAGAGAGGTTCTAGCCAATCATCTTAAATGTATGAGAAAATGGCCTAAGAAACTTCTTGATAGAAGATCTCATCTGGCTGCTAGCTGATTTGGACCTTCTTAATTGAGAAGAGACTCGAGATTATGATGCAAATCCCTTCTTTTATGACTTTTATAGCTTGGTGTTGATTTCGGTTTCATCAATATGGATGGAGCCCCTCTTTTCTAAATACTCACTAAGGCTCCTATTCCCTTTAAGAAAAGATATGTTAGGAATGTGAATAGCTCTTTATTATATCAAAAAATTGATAAGGTGAGGATGCCCATAGACTCTCTTCTTGGTGAACAAGCTTACAATTTCTTGGCAAAGAGTATGACCCAAGTTCAAGGGTTTTCCTATGAGAAGGCAATATAAAACAAATGCTTGGGCTAGAAACCAATAATTATAGCTTCCTCCTTTTATAATGATATTATATAAAACAATGAGTAAAAGGATGGAAGCATTTGGGGCCATCTAATTCTTATAAACTCTCCCACTACGTAAAGATATCGACTCCCCAAACAAAGCATCACAAAATTCATCTTGGAAGATAGGAATTAAATCATTCATGAAGATGTCATTCATGGAATGAATGGTGATCCTAAATACATTACCACTGAAAATCCCAAGAACTACATTAACTACTTGGAAAGAGACATCAATTAACATACCCCTAACCATAGTAGTGAAAGCCCCAACATAAGCATTTATAATCATAATGTTGCTACAGAATTCTATTATGAGAATGTCAGACACATAAAATTCATGGAAATGAATGTAACCCAATTCAAAACTTAAAAGAAATCCATCAATTCCTTTAATCAATGCTGCTGGAAGCAAAGAGAATGCTCAAAGATAATAGAGATGGTTCAAGTTGCCTCAAACTTGTGCTTGGTGTCAATGAATATGAATTGAGAAGAAATAACAATGTTGGAGCAAGCTTCCTTTGACTTCTTTCTCTTCCTTGACAATGGCCTTGATGTTGTGACCTTCTTGTGGGCCATGGATGTAAAGAAAAATGCCCAATTTGCTATTTTTGTTGAAGCCTTGCTTATCTACCCTTGGACATCTATGCTTGGATGTGGAAAAATGAATAAAATATGAATGTTTGGATTTATATAATCATGCTCAATTAGGGATTTTTTTTTTTACAAAATGTAGATGTTTCCTTGGAGAGATAGACATCTATGTCGTGCTTATAAATAACAGGTAGACATCTCATTGGAAAATTAGACATCTCTACTACATCAAACAAAAACATAGGTAGATGTATCCTTTGAAAAGTAGACATCTCTCTTATCATTGGAGATGTCTTCAGGTAGACATATTAGCAAGAAAGGGCTCAAGGATGGCTGCCAAGGATTATAGTCTGAAGAGATATTCACAATGAACTGAATTGAAACTTACCTCTACTTACCTTTCTTGCTAAAGAAAATGGAAGTGCCTAAGGAGCTTGATAATAAGATCTTTCTTTTGAGGTTTCTCTTCTCACATAAATTTCTTCTATTTCCAAAGACTAGCTCCCATTCACAAATTTTTTGAAAAGAGTTTTCTCACACCCATCTTCTTTCTTTTTGATTATCCATACCTTCTTAACTTCCTTGTCCTTTTGAGTTGTCTAGATTTTCTTATTGTTTGGCATAGTTCCTTTCTAGACATATTTGGATAAGACCAAAGAGTTTTGTGATAAATCCAAGTGGTCATATGATAATGCTTTAAATTGAAAACCCATTATTTATGCCAAAATCTATTACAATAATAACACCTAACCCTTTCGTTTGGATTAAAGTTATTAAACCTTGAAGTTGTTCTTTGGTTAAAGGGGCCTTTTGTTTAGATACATCTTGTGGGGACACATGTTCTTGTTGATAGAAACCTAGTCTAATTTTATCATTTGGACTTCTTTTTTGCCTAATTTAAAGTGATTCTTCTCCTTTGACCAACCTCTCATTTACAAGTTTTACATTTGCAAGTTCTTCCTTAATCTGCTCATAGGACATGGTTAGTTTTTTATTCTCAACCCTTAGGTCTGATGTTTCTTTTTTGAGATCTAAAATTTTCATATTTAATAAAGAGACATATTGATCCCTATTCTTTAATTTCTTCTTTTATTTTATACAAATATTTTGAAGAGATAAAGGTTCATTGTACAAGAGGTCATACCTTTCTTCTTTAGTTTCTATTCGATCATTATCATTTGACAAGTTGGTATCATCATTTGTGAGAGCCATACAGATGAGATGCTAATTTTTTAAAGTGTCATCCAACTCCTCTTCACTATTCTTCCCATTATCCCATCTTGTATAGAAGTTGGTCATTTTCATTTCCATGTTACTCTTATCCTTTCATTGTAACCTTCCATTGCTAGAACATTCAAAGGCCGTATGGCCTCTTCCACCACATACACAATATTCTATTGAAAAAACATCAAAATTTGAATTTGAAAAATTATTACCTATATCTTTACCTTTGGAGTTGGATTGGTTGGGTTGATTGAGGGTTCTTCCTTTTCTTAAAAGAATCCTATAAACTCTTCTTGATAGAATAGCTATTTCTTCTTCACTGTTCAATTCTTGGTCAACTAATTTTTTCTTGTTTGATGCTTATTTCAAGGTGATGGACTTTTCTTTTATTGCTCCTTTGCTTATGAGATTCATTTCATAAGCAATAAGAGCACTTTGGAGCTCTTTAGATTTTAAGATGAAAAATCTCTAATTTCTTCCATAGCTATAAAATTAGGTCTAAATTTGGGTTGTAGTCTTCTTTCATTTTAATGATTACATCACTTTTAGGAAAATCCTTGCCTATACCCCTAATTGCTACAACTAGATCATTTTCCCTAGACAAATGATCTTTAATCTTTTCACCTTCCCTCATTTGAAGTTTGTCATATTCACTTTGCAAAACCAAAAGTTTTGATTGTTTGACTATGGATGTGTCCTCATATGTAGCTTCTAAGCTTTTCCAAATTTCTTTAGTAGTTCTACATCCAGCTATTCTATTAAATTCAAACTTATTTAATGCATAATATAAATAACTTTTTCTTTAGAATCATACATTAACTTATCTCTTTCTTCAAGTGTTCATGGCTTGAGGGCCTTTGATGTGCTATTGACAAGTGGTGTATAAGCTTTAAGGATGGACTCCCATACTTCAAATTCCATTGACTCAAAGAAGCCTTGCATCCATACCTTCTAATAAGCAAAATTGAACCCATCAAACATTGGTGGCTTTGTGTAGGATCTTCTCTCCATAATTCACTTTTGAAAGTTGAAGCATGAACGTAAGAGTACTAGGCTCTGATACTCCTTGAGGATTGAGAACTTAGAAGGGGGGTTGAATAAATTTTCAAAATTAAAAATGCACTAGCCATAAAAACACACCAAATTTTGTATGGTTATCCAGCTTGGGTAGTCCACATTCAGAGGGTAGATTTCTTGCACACCTTCAAAAGTTTTTTCTTTGAAATGTGGTTTGAAGGGCATCACACCTTGTACAAGCTTTGAGCTCCACTTCAGAGTATTTTGTTGTTGTAAAACCACTCAACCTCGCAAGGTCCCAATAAGCTCAAAATGTGGTTTCAAGGATCCCACAAACCTTACAAAATTAAGCTTCGCTCTAGAGTGTTTTGATGTTGCAAAACCACTCTACTCTACAAGGTCTCAACAAGCTCAATGTGGATGCCTTCTTACAAGAAGCACATCAACCTTGTAGGGAAAAAAGAAAGAGGGAAAGAAATAAGAAAAGAATGTAACTAAATTTACAAGTCCTTGTAGTTGGAGCAAAATACAACATGCAACCAAGGAAATCATGTTACAATGAAGAGTAAGAATACACTTACATAGAATAGACAATTAGGAGTTTGAATGTGAACAATGCTTGTACAATTCACAAGATTTTGGTATGTTTTTATAGGGTTGAAGTTTTAGAAAACTCCTAAAAATTTATGCAATGATTATTAAATGACTAGTATAGAAATCTTCTTTGAATTTGGGATGTCTACCTAAGATTGGCCTCAATTCAATAGAGATGTCTCATTGGAAAATGGAGTGTCTTCTGTCGGATGTCTTTAGGAAGATGTCTACTATTTTTAGGAGATGCCTCAACTTTTGGATTTTGTCTTCTGAGGCTTTCTTTCATCAATTTACCTTCTTTTTAGTCCTTGGAGCATCTTCATTTTATTTGTAGTATTTGTTTTCATCCATGCTCTCATCTTGCCCATGTAGTCTTCACTTTATCTTCTTATTATAGATCTTGTTTCCTTAAGTTCTCATGTCTCTTTGTGGAGTTCTTGTCCATGTCATGCAAACACATTATCCATAATAAACATCTTATGTTCTCCATTTTCCTTAAGGTTTTGACATAACAAAAGGTCAACACTAGCCTATTGGTGATAATTTTTTGGTCCTAGATTTCTCTACATGTTCTAGGTTGATGTAATTTTATTGAGATTATTGAGTAACTTTACTATTGAGAAAATCGAGAAGGTTGCTTCTAGGTTACTAAACAACTACACTTTATGTTTAAAACCAATCATACTTATTCTACTCCATATTAATAAATAATCGAATAGTAAATGACTTAGCACTCAAAATAGCCTAGAGCCTTCACCATTCAACTTGAGGCAAGATTTGATTGTAAATGTAAGGTTAGTAGCCCATGAGCTATAATCTTGCATACTTTAACTTGTTCAAGCTAAAAAGTGCCTCATAAGTTGTTTATGCCTCACTTCCTAAGTGGAAAAAGTGTTATTATGTCTATATATGGGCTTGGGAAGGGTAAAAGTGCCTTGGGGACTGTCAAATTTGGCATTTTCATGGGATTTTGTAGAGGTATACCATTTACCCCCTAGTGTAGATGGTATTGGGTTTTTAGTTTTTTCCAACAACATCCAGTGTAGTCACCACAAAGCCCAACATAGCTGCCAGAACAACTTTGGTATTGTTGGATTTTCCATTTTCATAGGAATGGCAATGTAGTCATAACATTTTCTAGTGGTGGGAACCTAGCTAGCGTCATCATCATGGATTTTTAGAAGATGCAGTTTGGCCAGTGTAGTCAACATATTTTCAGTAGGTTTCAATAGATCCCAATGTAGTTGAGATGAAGGCTAGCATAGTCACAAAAGTTCATTTTCTATTTTTATTATGAGGATGGGTTTTGATGGCCTTGGTGCATCAGAACTTACTAGATATGGTTAACTACACTAGAAGTCATAGCTGTTACACTTGCAAATAGACATCAATTTGTCACTAATCATGGAAAAAATTTACAGCATTCAATCAATAACCTAAAGCCTATAAAAGCCCAATGTAAATACCTAATTTAGGTTCCCAACACTTTGTCAATTGTTTGACACTTGATCAATTTGGAGTAATCTCAAATGAGTAATTTTATAATCCATAGCCTTGTTTTGCAACCTTGCTCACTTTTGCATCCTATTTGGCATCTACATTGAGCACTAGAGACCCTTAGAATAGTACCATTGGAAAAAACATGTTTATCACTGTCACTATCATATTTAGCCAAATTTGTAGACTTTAATAGAAACTAGCAAGGAGTTGCAAGATATTGGAACTAGGAAGTACCTAGATAGTGGAGATCAACTATAGAACACAAGCTACCAACTTCAACAGGCTTCAAGATCCATTCAAGCAAGCTTCTTATGCTTTGGGCGCACCATTTTTACTCTTTAACTTTACACTTTCATTTAATAAAGTTTTTAGTTCATTTGTAGTGTAGATTTTATACAAAGTTTATTTGTGTGTTAGTCTATTTCCATTTGAATTTGCAATTTTGTTTTCCTATTTACATTTTGTAAGTCCTTGGGTGATTGATAAGATCATCTAGGGTACCTTGGATTCTATTTTTTAGAGGTCTTTGAGATTCAAGATTAGGCTGTCACAGCCTAGGAATTTTAGTTTTCCAATGATCAAATTTTCCAGGTGCAATAGTTTCTAGTGCTAGAAGGAGGGCCTCCACCCAAATTCTTATCCCAAAACCTATTCTAAACTACCTAAAACTTGTTTTTAACATTTTTGAAACCTATGCAAACCTTTTGTAAAACATTTTTAGCCACTTTCCAAAACCAAGTTTTTACCTTCTAAACATTTGAACTGCAAGTTTTACATCCAAAACCAACATTGATATCCCAATTCCTCCCACAAGACCCAACATAGTTATGGTTGATTATTTTCATTTTCACTGCATTTTCATAATAGTTACTAGATTTTGTGGAACCTAGTGTAGTCAACAACAACACTTAGCAATTTTTGCCACCTAAAAACTTGTACCTGGAACTTGAACATCAACATAGGCCATTTTAAAACCTAACACCTTTATTGTAAAATTCTGTAGTGAGAAGCTAGTGTAGTCATCTCTAGGACTCCAACGTAGTTATTTGAAAATAAAAAATTTTCACATTTTATTTCCAAAAACTAACATTGTTAAAAACAATTTTCCAATTTGGTTTTTCCAAGAGAAAATTCATTTTCCACCATCTACTACAGTGTAGTTGGTTGGAAAATACTAGGATCTACTGCATTCTCCATAGTGTATATCCTGCCCATGTAGTTGGTATTACTAACTTCAAAACCTCAATAACATTTTCTCAGTGCAGTATACACCAATTACACTACAACCATCACTTTAAACCACATTTTCCATTTATAGCCAACTGCACCATTGGACAATCCAAACTTACTAAGTCTTAACCAAAAAAAGTAAAAGGTCAAAATCAACATTTTTGATAATGTCTTTTGATAAGTCCACCATTTTTCCCATCAACATAACCAACATGACATCTGGCTAGGATGGAGTGAGGATTTATGATCCTAGAGTCCCATTCATAGTTGAGCATAGATAATTGCTTAGGCTATGAGGGCAAAGCCCACACTTCATTATGCTTAATGAGGAGCATTATAAATACATTTGTGATAAAATACAAGTAGGATTACTCCTCCCATACGTAGAGGCTAAAGCCAAGCATGAATATGAGGTAATTCATCGTAATGGGAAGGAGTACATACCCTCTCCCTATGACAAAATACCCTTGAATAATGTTCATGCATATATAATTTCTTAGTTAATTAAGATGGATGAGTAAGATGAAAAATCAAGCTTAGAAAGCCAACATGAAGAGCATGATGAGTTTGATGTAGAACTCGAAGTAGAAACCTTCATAGGGATCCTATTCCAGTAATTGGTCCCTCAAACCACCATACTCACTTCAGCCTTACTTGTCTCTTGCATGGGACAAGCATCACAATCATCATCTTGTGTATACCCTACCATGNACATGGGACAAGCATCACAATCATCATCTTGTGTATACCCTACCAT
>MNCI01015268.1:2719-45062 GCA_015680685.1 Gnetum montanum
AAAAGAAAAAGTTGAAAAATTAAAGAAAATTAAAAACATTTATTAATCCTGCTTGTTACTGAAATGGGGGATATCCCCCATAACTAAATGGTTGAGTATGGCAAGGATTAATAAATGAAGAATGAGGATCCGTGCATATTGGAATTATTGACACCGGTCCAAACTTATCCCTTCGATTTTACATACTTTGTAATAAACACAGTGGGGCACTTCATACGATGTAGTTTCTGGATAACGAGTTGACCCACTATGATGTTTAGGACCGTTAGATGGTATGCAAGGATTGGGTTGATGCCTCCCATGGTTGTGTTCATTGGGCCTTGTGGTTGTTGGAGTGTTAGTTGGTGGCCCTGATGAAGTTACATAAGGCGTTGGGTTCGAAGGTAAGGATGCACCACATTGTTGGGCTTGTGCTGGGTTGGAAGATGCAGTGGCCTCAGAGTTATGTTGTCCCTTCCTACAACCGTGTTTAAAGAAAGGACGCCTTTGATGTTGCTGAGGCTCTTCACTGCAGTTAGTAGCAGCAGCACAAGTATTGTTCATGGGTTGCGGTGATACAAACACCTGAGGAACAGTTGGTGGCATTGTGGAAGGAGGGAAAGGATAAGAATGTTGAAAGTTAGGAGGAGGATAAGGTGCACAAGGTGGTGGTTGCATTGGAGGTATGGGTTGATGGTATTGTGAAGAATGGTGTTGTGGTGAGATAAAGTGTGGTGGCCCAGTTGAAGAAACAGGATGTTGGACATTATAAGCATTTGGATTCGGAAAATGTGAAGGGGGCCTCCAGTCTAAGGGTGGATTCCCCCACGACTGGGATTGTTGCCACTGTGGTCTAACGCAGTATCTCTGTACGAACTCTGGATGTAACGTGTTTCCCCAATGCTCATGTATATGTAACAAGATTGGGCATTGGCCTTTGGGGTGATCGTACAGGCATATGTTGCATTCATATGTATGATTGGCAATTGAGCGCTTACTACCTTCGTTCCTTTTTTTCGAATGTCTACTATTTTGTCCTGCTTCTTAGGTTGTGAAAACTCTATCTCCAGTGTTGTTGATATATTCTCCACACTTTTGATTCATCCATTCCAACATCTTATTGATCTTTGCCTCCGCTTCTTCTAACAATTGTTGTATTGGCAAAGGTGATGTTTCTACCTTGGAATTTGTTGATCTCTCCTTGTTATGATCATGGTCCTTTGTTGAGTTAACATTTTGGTCCTGTTTATATTTCTCAACATTCTCCCATGTAGCTATTTCTCCTTCTTCTTTTGCTACCCGCATAACAAGCTCTTGGATTTGATGGGTTCGTAGGTTGTATAGTTGACCTCGGGCATACGTTCCTAAGATCTCTCTTGTTTCATTACGTAGCCCATCAAAGATGTGATACATTAGCCTTTCCTCAGAAAACCCATGGCCTGGACAGTTGTTTAACAGTGCATAATATCTTTCTAAGGCCATGTCCAAGGGTTCATGTTTTTCTTGTTTCCATCCTTGGATTTGTTTCCTCAAGGCTGACACTCTTGCGTAGGTTTGATATTTTTCTTTAAAGACTCCTACCATTGTTGACTAGCGTCGTATTGAATTTGGTTTTAACGATCTATACCATACTTTAGCTTGGTCAACCAGTGTCATAGGAAAGAGCTTCAGTTTTTGCCAACTGTTATCAACGTTATTCCATGTGCAGGCATCGTAGAAGGCTAGTAAATGTTGATGCGGATCTAAGTCGTAGCCTCCTAAAAATTTTGGAAAGTTGTTTTAATCGAGCCTGGGTAGTCGGCTCTCTTTACGATGCCTACGTGAGATTCGAACAGCCTCTTGTATTTGCGTGAAGCTTGTAGTGGCCAGTGGGGGTTCATCGTCATCGGGTAAGTTAAGATTTCATTTGTTACGATGACGTTGTTTTTGTTCATGCTGATAGGAAACTCCCACTTCAGGTTGTATACTACGATCTTCATCATCATATAGGTCATTGGTTCTCCAATTAACGTCCTCACTAAGTGTGGCATTATTATTATCTTGTCGGAGAGACATTGTTGTGTGCGAATTTATGTGACTTTTAATAATTTCTTCTTTTTAAGAGATATATCGTTAAGTTCTTTACAGCGACCTTGTATGATATAACTAATCTAGATAACTAGCACCATCCCCGGCAACGGCGCCAATGATGAGTGGCGAGGTACCCCTACACTCAACCATACGAAACGAGCGTCGCACGCGCGATCCGGTCGAACTCCGCAGATGGACTAGTTGTGGCACCTAGATAGTTAGCCTTAGGTCGCAGTTCGCTGTCTTCCCATCTAGACTAGTTTTGCATATGTCACGTATGGTTTAGTCTAGATGAGGTGTATGATGTGTTCTAATTCTAATGCTACTCCTGATGGCAGTGGAAAATAATATTTAACTAAATCTAAGCTAAGAGGAAAAGGGTAAGAAAATCTAATCTAGCCTAAGTGCGACGAGCAACCGATTCCTTGATCAACCGTACACATCTTGGACTTCGTGCACGACTGCCACTGGGACTACCAAGCATAGGCCTAGGTACGCCACTGGGATTACCAAGCGCAGACCCCAAATACGCCACTGGGTTACCAAGCGTAGATCCCCCTAGCTACACCACTGGGCTACCAAGCAGTCACACTTAAATGCTCGTAATCAAGTCGAACTCGTTCCGCTTCTAGGAGTTTAGGGTTGAGAGACTAATCGCGATAAGTAACCGATTCCTTAACTAGCCGTACACACCCGTAGATGCTCGTAGTCAAGTCGTACTTACACCGCGCTATGAAAGCAATAAATAACATGAAATAAATAACAATAAATAAACTAAGTGAATGCTGCAATGATGAAGTAATCTCGATCTTTATTGCCGGTCATGTGCGTGTCCAAGTACGACACAGTCGAATAAAGACACCGTACAATCACATTCACCACACTGCGGGCAGACACGGGAAAATTCTAACTCTAGAGGGATCAAACTGCCAGAGCTTCGCTACCTAAAACTGGGATCCCCAAATGAGGGAGAGCCGCCTCTTATTTATAGATATGACGGCTGACTGCGATATCGCGTACGCGATATCGTAGGGAAGGACGCGATATCGCGTACGCGATATCGCGGGGGATGCGATATCGCGTCGGCGATATCGCGGCCGACGCAAACCGCGTCTCATCAGAGGGTAAGCCTAGCCAAGGGTTTCAACTAAGACAAGGGTGTTAACCTATGGAGACTACTACCTGAGCATAGTATAGCATGACAACACATGAAAAAGTGTGAAATGATGTAAGAAAAATGCAAGAAAATGCTAGAAATAGGAGAGAGAAATGGAATACTACTCCAAATAGGAGTGTAGTTAACTTCAAAAGGCTCTTAAAAGGTACATAGTGTATAATAGGCATAATGAGAATGTAGTCATAGTCTCAATAGTGTCAAACTGTGAATTTTGGTGCTCACTGTGATGAACCATGCCTACTGAGTTGGCCACCATGGTGTACCATGCAATATTTTGCAAGGCTATAATGGGGTTGTGGTGTATCATGCTATGTAGGGCTACAACGAGGCCACAATATAACTTACGGTGTAACTATGCCTCTTTGTTGATGTGGTGTGCTCTGGGTCTTGTTTGCCCATGGAGCTAAGTGCCAAGATTCTAAAATACCAAATGCCAAATGAAAGTGCCAACTACCAATCGATGAAAAATGGAAGCCACCCAACCCCTAAAACATTGGGGCACAGGGGTATTTATAGGGCTAGGATTAACCCAAAATGTGGATTGGGTGCCACATGGTAGTGTGGTAGGTGGGACTATGAGAAATATTTAGAAAATTTTCTAACTCTGGAGGTGACAAAAAAAGTTCAAAATTTTTTTAACTTTGGCTACTATGCTCACCCCTTGTTACACATGAGATGTGTGACTCAGTAGTTAGAAATTTTTTTGCAAAACTGGTGTCTTGTGCTGGCTATGCTAGCTACACTCTAGAGCATAGTAGGAGTAATGGGAGCGTAGCACAACACTTAAAAAAATTTCTACAACTTTCTACACTTGCCCCATGTTATGTGCGGGACGTGTAACTTAGCAGTTAGAAAAAATCTTACAAAACTAGTGTCCCATGCTGGCTACACTAGCTATGCTTTGGAGCATAGCAGGGGTAATGTGAGTGTAGCACAACACTTAGAAAAATTTTGCAACTAGTGTAATTGTTTTGACACTTAGAAAAAAATTTGGCAAAGTGCTACTATTTTGACACTTAGCCAAATTTGTAGTCAAGATTTCAAAGCTTGAAATTTTTGTGGTGTTTCATTGGCCCCTCTTTGTTGATGTCTAGAGGAGTGGTCGAGAGACATTGACAAAGAATCATAAAACACCATAGCAGCCTTGGCACCAACATCACTAGTTAGTATAAGATTGGGTGTCATTCCACCATGTTCAAGAGTGTTGTGGATAAGGGTATGCTAGGGCAAAGTGTGTAGGCAATGTGCTAGGGAGATGAAATGCAAGAAAAGGAAATAAAATGCAAACAACATATCTTGATGTAATATGTAAAGTTAGCACGATTGATGGTGATCACGGCATGAAGTGGCTTGCCCCTAAAATGTTGACCTCTCGTCAGAGTGCTTATGAGAGAGTCAAGGTGTGGACTCAAGGTTGGGTTGGTTGCGAAATTGTAGTGTTATCAATTTGCTTGGGGATGTGCTTTTTCTTGTTTTTTTTTTTGCATTTTTTTTCTTTTTTGCTTTGCTACGAGGCGAACCTCCATTAGGTTCAGCTTAGTATTGAATGCTAGTTGCAAGTTGGCCATCGAGTAGATGGGCTTTGTTTTGATGCAACTGCATCACATTTGTAGAACAGGTGTTTCCTCCCAGGGACGAGTTACGTTACATCCACTTGGGCTTTGACCAGCCAACAGAGGCTCCCCATGGGATGAATTGTGTTACGTCTACCTTAGGTTTTGCGATTGACATGAGGAGAATGCCATATTCGTCACAATGCATATGCATTAGAGGGATGTGAAATCGTGAATATGCAGGGGATGAGAGGCTATTGGGATGAAGGAGTGGATATGTGTAGGCTATAATGGGATGAGGGGTATGTGCACTCTTGAGTGGCTTAACTAGTCCAATTATGCACATCGAAGCGATGTGAAAACTTGCTATTGTGATGAGATGTATCTTTACATGACCACCTTTCAAGGCTTCATCTTGCAAACACAACTTTGAGAAGACAAGAAGAACACACAACATGAAATGCAAATCAATTGCTAGATGTAAAGATGTTGCAAGTACTAGGTGTGAAGATGTTGCAAATGCATTAGATGCTATGCCAATTGCAAGTGCTCAAGAAGCTAGTAAAAGTGCTAGGGCAATGATGCTGTGAGTCCTCCACAGGTTGCACCGATGGTAGGTGCTCTGGTGGGAGGCAATGATGCTATGAGTGCCCCAAGGGTTTCACCAATGGTAGGTGATCCAAAATATTAGCAACATGCCATTTTAAAGTCTTGGAAGACTGTGAACCCAGTTAAAGGTCCTAGCAGATTATGATGTGCTAGTTTATAGTCTTAGCAAACTATTGGATGCCAGTTTAACGTCGTAGTAGATGGTGGATGTTGTGCTAGTTTAACATCATGAACCAAGGATGATTTGTGCTAGTTTATAGTCATAGTGGACTACTACACTAGTTTATAGTCATAGAAGACTATATGTGCCTATTTTTTGCATCATGGCAGAGGAGTGCTTACCTTGCTTGCATGAGGTGTGATGCCGCATGTGTAGTCATGCTGTGTGCTTGCAAGATCTTGCAACAATCAACTAGAAAAATAATATCAAGTGGAACCTATCATAAATAGAGTTAAAATACACAAATGAAAGGAAAGCAATGTGAAGAGAAATAGTTTTAGGCATTTTTGGGCCACAACGGTAGTTTAAGGTCATTTCAAGCTATCAAGTGTTGCTAGTTTTGGGCCATTTTGGGCCTTCTCTAGTTTAAGGCCATTTCAGGCCATCACAAAGGGGTCGATGATTTAAGGCCATTTCAGGTTCTATGTTGCTAGTTTAAGGCCATGATGAGCTATGGGTTGCTAGTTTGAAGCCATTTCAGGCCATGGTCTAGCTTAAGGCCTTTTTGGACCATCGAGTGTTGCTAGTTTTGGGTCATTTTGGGTTATCAAGTGTTGCTAGTTTTGGGCCATTTTGGGCCATCAATAGTTCGAGGCCATTTCGGGCCATGTGTTTTTTATAGTTTTAGTTTTATTAATTTTATGTGTTTTTGATGTTTTTCAAATGAAATGCATAAGCTAAGTCGATGAACACATAAAAAAAGAAAAAAATGCATGAACAAAACAAAATGCGTGATCTAAGCAAGTAGAAAAAATGTAAATGCATAGGATAGTGCAATGAAAACAAAAGTAAAAAATACATGGCAAGTGGAGGCAAGGGGTAGGCAGGTGTCTAACACATTTTTGGCCAAGGGAGTGCCTTGATCAGACATTTTTTTTCTAATCTAGTTTGGATTAGAGGATTCATAGGGCCTAGGATCCTCTAGGAGGCTATTGACTTCAATTGCTTGTTCAAGTATGTCAACCTTACGCATTACGTTGGTTGCCTCAGATGCATCACTAAGAAAATCCACCTCTGACACTTTCTCCATGCCTATGTTGTGGATAGCTGGAGGAAAGGCATTATCACCATGGATGATAACTTGACCACCTTTGTATGGAAGGTGGACTTCTTGGTGGATGGGAGAGGAGATGACCCGTAGTTGAGCTAGCTAAGGCCTACTTAGGATTAGGTTGAAGACTGGCATCTCCTCTATGATAGTGAAATCTATGCTGGTGGGGAATTGCTCTCCTACCACAAAGGCGAGGTTGATTGTACCCTTGATGATGACACATGATCCATTGAAGGATTTTAGACATGTGATTTTGATTGGCTTGATTTCATCTGCAAGGACTAGCTTGTTGATGTCAGAGTATAAGATTACATTTGTTGCTGCACCATCATTGACATGCACTCTACAGATTGTGCACTATCCAACACGTATGGTAATGGACAGTGGAGCTGTAGTGACCTCCCCTCGTTTGAGGTTGATCTTGACTGCATCATCACAAAATGTTAGGGACATTCAACCTAATTCCTGTGGTGCATGGGATGACATCATTGCATGGATGATATTCTCATCTACATGGATGTCCTCTGTAATAGGAATAGAGGCCAACATTTGGGCCAATGCTTAGTGGTGAGTAGATGAGAGCATGAATAGGTCATACAAACTCAATGTTGTGTTCTTTTTCTTGAGCATTTGTCTCACCTGGGTTAGTACAACTACGAAGTCCTTGTTGTGTCGGCCTTGACTTCCTCCATGTGGCTTGAGAGACAGATCTCTCATGGATGGGACTTGGGCTTAGGTTGCTTAGCCTGCTTGGGTGTAGGGGCCCCAGTGTTTGGTTGTTGCTTACTGGTTATGGCCTTTGCTTCAGCCATGGGGGTTGCGAGATGCTCATTCATCCTCTTGCGTTACCATTTGTTAGGCTTACCTGGGTTGCTAGTGGGGTTGGCCCTTAAAGGAGGAGAGGTTGAGATGTTTCCAATTGTTGGGCTTCAGGTAGGTGAGGGGCCATCATGTTGTGGCACCCTTATGACAAACGGTGGTTTAGGAGTTGTTGCGAGGCCAACTCGTTGTGGTACCTTGATGATGAAAGGTTTCTTAGTAGTAGTTTTTGTTGCATCATGCCAGTTTAATGTCTTAGTGGATGATTGGTTTGGTTGCTAGTTTGAAATCTTAGCAGATGAATGCTATGGGACCTTAATCACAAAGGGTGTTGTGGGTGCATGAGGTGCCACTTTGATAACAAAAGGGGGGGGGCTCTTGCTTATGGAGGTTGAGGGGATCCTCACCTCACTGGGAGGGACATGGATCAAAAAAGGTTGTTGCACAGCTTTAGACTTGCCACCTATGCTAATGGATTTTATGACATATTGGGCATTATTTGTGTTGGATTAGTTCACTGAGTCGAGCACTAGTTGGCCCTATTCTATCATTCTTTTCAAGTCATCCTGCAAAGCATGACAGTTGCCTGTACTATGACCAAACATCTAGTGGTAATGACAGTATTGGTCCAGCTTGAAATGTTGTGGGATTGGAGGATCATTTGGTACTGCTGAGGTGGGGTTCCTCAGTAGTTTGTAGTACCTATCATGTTTTTGGTAGGTAATCTTTAATACATGTTTGTGTTGGATTCACTTGGCTTTCAAGAGTTGCTCTAGTAGTTTAGAGGGTTCCACTGATAGCGATGTATACTTTGACTAATCCTTGTGCTCAAAGTTAAGCCTTGGGGTGTCCCTTGTCGATGTAGGCGAGTTGGTGGCTTTGTGAGATGGGGCCTTGGGTTGCTTAGCCATCAAGCCCTAGTTGGTTGCTTTTGTGCTTCTGGCCACTATTGCATTTTGCATGTGCACATGTTGGTTTCTATAGGCCACATAGGCTAGGCTATTGCTAGCTTGCATTGCCTCCTCTATGCCCTTTGTTTGGGCAAAGGTTTGGCTAAGGGACTTCGAGACTAGGTAATACAATTTGAACTTGATGAAGTCATTCACTACTCCCTTGAAGATGGCTAGTAGGTGCATCTCTACTAAGGGTTCATGCATTTTGCTTAATGTAGTGTTCCAACATTGGAGGAATTTTGGCATGGGCTCTAGGGGCCCCTGCTTGACTTGCATGAGTTGGTCGAAGGTTGCTTTAGGCTTTAGGTTGTACTTGAAGCATGTCACAAATTGGCTTATGAGATCCTTCAAAGAAGAGATAGAGGCCTTAGGTAGTGCACGATACCAATCTAACGTCTTGCTAGTGAGTGACATGGGGAACATGTGCATGATGGCATGCGGCTAGGCTTGAAGGAGTAGGAACTTAGATCAAAATGTGACCAAGTGTGCATTCAGGTTCCCTTTACCATTGCACTTGGTGAGTTGAGGTAGTTGGATCCTAGTTGGGAGAGTCAGGGGTGGGATCATAGGACTTATGGGGTTATCTTGGTAGAAGTCCACCATCTTGATGGTTTCGAAGGAGGTAGCTTTGAGTTGGTTGATCTCCTCCATCAAACTTTGGATCAGCTGGAATGCTTGATCCAAGCTTGGGGATGTGCTGACCAGTTGCATTAGCTGAACTTGTGTTGGTTGCATAGCATAGGGTTGGATTGTTGGTTGTAGAGTTTGCTAGTCTAATGTCATAGTGCATGGGTTTAGTTGATGCATTGGTTGAGGGATGGATGCGGTAATAGAGGTGGGCCACACATGAGTGGGTAATGCTATGGATGCTATTGAGACAAGAAGAATGTAGAATGCCTAAATTATCTAGGGTTGGGAGGTGGCCCCTGCATGAGCATAGGGTTGGGAAAATGCAACAGTGGCTTGCAAGGAAGATTGAATTAGCATGGTTATCATCCTGGAGAGGATAGGTGAACTGAACTAAGGAGGGGCTGTACTAGGGAGTGGTTGTTGGAAGATAGTGTAGAGGGGATTCTTGCATTCGGAGTAGGCCTCAAACTCATCTTCTCCCTCTTGTGAGGCTTCCTCATAGGTTGTCCCTACATCATGCTCATTTGCATGGATGAGTTGGGACAATAGATGGTGGTAGGACTCCGTGAGTGGAATTATGTCGAATAAGGAGGGGTTGTACTCCTATCCTTCTTGATGAACTTGTTTGTAGTTTTGTTTTACCTCCAAGTTAAAGTAATCCATTGGTAATCTTGCTTGGATTTTGGAATAAAAAAAATTGTATTGTTAGTGGCTTAGTGCAACATGTTTTGGGTGGATCCTGCTGTCAAATGTGTTAGACACTAACATGGAAGGTTGGTCTAGATTTATGTTCATAGATCAAGTTGTGAGAGTTATTGTTTGCAAAAAAATGACTAAGTCTGAAAACTATAGAAAAATGACTAAGTCTATTGGTAGCAGAAATGTTAGCTAGTGAGGTTCCAGGGGAATTGACAATGAGGTCTAATCTACATTGATCGGTGGTGGAGAGAGCACATAAGACAACAATCAAAAAATGTAGAAGGAAATGGTGAGGCCCTCCTTCTAGTGCCAAAAATGTTACAACTAAAAATGTTAGTGATTGGAATCACTGAGGGATCAACAGACACACAAGATTAACTCCACTTTGCATGAGGGCCTTTTCTGGAAACAAAGGTGGAGCATACTAAATGGTCTTGTTGATCGAATAGGAACTTTGGCAATTGCAACTGGAGTGGTGGATGCAACCAGGGGTTGAAGCAGTTAGCCAAAATGCAAATGCAAGTGACATGAAATGGTGCTAAGTGTCAAAGAAGTGTTTCATGGTGCTAAGTGTAGAGCATAGCCATGGAACAAGGGCGAGTCTAGTCAAGGGTTTTGACTAAGATAAGGGTGTCAACCCATGAAGACTACTGGTTGAACATAGTACAACATGAAAATGCATGAAAAAATGTGAAAAGATGCAAGAAAAATGCAGGAAAATGCTAGAAATGAGAGAGAGAAATGGAACATTGCCCCAAATGGAAGTGTAGTTAACTCCAAAAGGGTCTCAGAAGGTACATAGTGTATAATAGGCATAGTGAGAGCATAGTCACAATCTTGGTGGTATCAGACCATGAAGTTTGGTGCTCACTATGATGAATTATGCCTATCAGGTTGGCTACCACAGTGTACCATGCAGTGTTTCGCATGGCTGTAATGGGGCTACAGTGTACTACATGGTGCAGTGCTGCAATGGGGTCGTGATGTACCGTGTGGTGTAGCTATGTCTCTTTGTTGATGTGGTGTGCTTTGGGTCTCATTCACCCATGGAGCTATGTGCCAAGATGCCAAGATGCAAAATGCCAAATGAAAGTGCCAATTGCCAACTGGTGAAAAATGAAAGCCCCCCCAACCCCTAAAACATTGGGATGCAAGGGTATTTATAGGGCTAGGGTTAAGCCAAAATGTAGATTGGGTGCCATGTGGCAATGTGATAGGTGGGACTATGAGAAAAATTTAGAAAATTTTCTAAGTTTGGAGGTGACCAGAAAAAGTTCAAAATTTTTTTAACTCTGGCTGCTACACTCACCTCTTGTTACACGCGGGATGCGTAACTCAACAGTTAGAAATTTTTTTGCAAAATTGGTATCCCATGCTGGCTACTCTAGCTATGCTCTAGAGCATAGTAGGGGTAATGGGAGTGTAGCACAACACTTAGAAAAATTTCTACAACTTACTACATTTGTGCCATGTTACATGCAGGACATGTAACTCAACAATTAGAAAAAATCTTGCAAAACTGGTGTCCTATGTTGGCTACACTCTAGAGTGTAGTATAGGCAATGGGAGCATAACACAAGACTTAGGAAATTTTTTGCAGCTAGTGTCATCATTCTGACACTTAAAAAATTTGGGCAAAGTACCATCGTTTTGACACTTTGCCAAATTTGTAGTTGAGATGTCAAAGCTTGAGATTTTTGTGGTGTTTCAAGCACCAACATCAAAATTCCTAGGTCTACCAAGGGTCACATTAGCATAATATATTGGAAGTACATCACACTGCACAACATCATGAAAGCTCCCAATTTTAAAATTCAAACCATATTGTTTCTTCTCCTCTTAAGAGAAATCTCTTGAAAACCAATGCACTTTATAGGATTTAGGATGCGAATTAGTTACCAAATCCAATTTAGAAACTACACTAGATGAAATAATATTTTTCTGGGCTCCCTCATCAATCAAAACATGAATTGATTCCCCACTAAGAAAACATCTAGCTCTAATCCAAAATAACAATTTTCTATCAATATGGTATCCTCTATTCACATTTCCCATGAATGCACAAGAATTTAATTCAAAAACTTTCTTAGTATTTGGAGCATTAGGATTACCTCTCTAAAGAGTTTAGCTTGATGTATCCTCCAGCTCCATTATTTTCACATATTTATCCTTGGTTGTCTTGTGAAGTGGACATTCCCATTGTTTGTGTTCCCATTCTTTACACTTGAATCATTGAATCTTAGATAAGTTATTGCCTTGACCTTTTCCTCCATTGTCTTGGTCCTTCTTATCATCCTTATTTTTCTTATTGGTATGATTTCCATCCTTGTCTTTAGATTTGGACTTGGATTCCTTTTTAGATTTGAATCCCTTGTGTTTCCCCTTGGATTTTTTGCTTCTATTTTCAAATCCTCTTAGTTTCTTCTTTGTCTTGAGTGTTAAGTTGTAGGTCTCATCAAGAGTTTGTGGCTCATAAAAAGACAAACCCTACTAATATGCCATCTTGAGACCTTATAAAATATTTAAGCTTGTTCATAATATTCCTAGTTTACCTTAGCTTAATGACATAGATAATAAAATTCAATGTAGAACTCTTTGACATTTTTATTATCCTTACTTAGAAATTTCAACTTCATGATAGTCTCTTTTCTCTGATAAGATTTTTCAAAGTTTCTTTACAACCTATATTATATTAAATTTCAATATCTAATTGGTTGATCATTTTACCTTTTATAACTCTGAATCCTTTTACCCCTAATTGGAAGCCATTTCTTCTAATCTAGATTTAGCAATAGGTTCCCTCAAGTGATTTGGTGCCTCTTCCAACTTAAAGTTCTTGCTAATTATCTTTGGTTAACTTGCGAAAGCATTGGTGCCATCTACACCATTGAAGGTCTTTACCTCAATGTATGAAAGTCTTACAACATTATAGAATGCTTTAGTAAGCCTTTGTCTTATCTTCCTCATCTAACTTGCTAGGAGAAGATGTAGTTGTCATTGTTGAAGCCCTCAGAATTATCATCTAAGAAATAGTATTCCATTCAATTAAAATCACTTGGACTTGATCTCCACAAGGTTGTGAAACTTCTTTATCACTATCCAAACATGAATGCTCATTACCTCCACATGTTGGAATATGTCTAGGACCTATATTCTTGTTCATGTTTGCATTGATTTCATCCAACTTAGTAATCATTAGTTGGAAGGTAGACTTCATGCTCTCCATATGTTTGTTTAGGGCTTGCACCTATTTCTTCTTAGGAACCATCTAAACTTGACAAAATCTACAACCAAGTATAAGTAACAATCAACTAAAAGATTTGATACCAATAATTAGCTAGAGTAGGTTCACTTCAATAGAAAATCACCTTCAACATACTAAGTCCAAATATTATGAAAATATAATTTATTTGCTAGAAAAAAAGAAAATAGCTATCTTTAATTATTAAAATAAGATTACATTAGGGTTCCAAAATCCACAAAACATTCAAAAATCTCAACACTCAAACAATGATACAAAAAATCTCAACATTCAAAGCATAAGGCTCTACAACTATATGATGATTATTCTAAATGCAAAACACAATCAATGGAGAACCTCTCCTACAATCCAAGACTGATCTCAATACATAAGAACATAAGAAACACTAGGCCAATGCATACAGTATTGACCAAGAGCTACATACACATTCATGCACTATTCACATGTGCTTTTATGAGTCTCCACTCTTATATCTTGATGATACAAGCATGAAAAACTAATATTTATTAACACAACAAGACAGAAATCTTGGAAAACCTTCCTCAAGGTCAAATTGAAGATTCCAAAATGTTTCTCTCTTTCCCACCTTATCTTAGATGTTTTTCTAAGTTAGAACAATTAACTTTGAAAGTTTTCTAGTCATACACGTTTTCTTTGGCCTTCTCAGGTCATCTCCTCTTAAAACACATCTTTTAGAAGAGACATCTCCTCTAGTTGAGACATCTCACCTACGACATCCTAGTGGTTTGGGAGCTCTCTCCACTTTGTAAAGATGTCTTCAATAATTCCAAGACATCTCCTATGAAGACTCAGCTCTTAGCATAGATGTCTTCTACATGCACTACACGTCTCCTGTAAAGTTGTAGCTCTCAAATAAGACACTTCCTTGACCTTCAAGACATCTTCATAGAGCTTTAAACCTACAAATACCACATGTAGGGAAGTGAAAAAGTGAATTAGAAGAGGCATCTCTACACCTTGGGCCTAACTAGTTGAAGGGGTTAGGCTTTTGCTCATCTCTACACCTTGGGCCTAAATATAGCTTTGATTTTTTTCACATTGAGGAAGAAGGATTTTTTTTTTTATTGTTCCAATGCTTTGTGTTATTGTTCTAGGGTTTACATGATGCTAACCAACATGCTTCTATGGCTTCCACTACAATGTTAGGTTTTATGATGGAGTTGTGAGTGTCCTCTTTGATAAAAGTAGGGCTTTTATTTGTAGAATTTCTCAAGGGTGTGCATCGGGATAGGTAGAAAGGGAAAATATACAAGCAAGCATCATTTGGTAGTTGTACAAAAGGATGAGGGTTTTTAAATTTCTATTTTAGAGAAAGTCTTCATGAATCAAAAACAATAATTTAGGTATGCACTTGTGGAAACTTTCTATAGTCATGCTCTATCATTTTAGGACATGTAAGTTTGCTAAAGCATGAATAACTCTGGATGATGGTGGAAATTTCTCCTCTAAGAAAAAAAATGTCTTTTTCTTTAAATTTATCTTGAAGGAATATGCATTTGATGGAGGAAGGGATTACAAAAGAGTTAGAAATATTTTTATGTAAGTAGAAAAATAAGAGCCTAGTTTTTTTTTCTGCATGAAGGAGAATCTAGGTATAATATGAACTTTAAAATATTATGTTATTTGGGTTTATTTACCTAACCTTTTGATGAAATTTTAATCTAAAGATGTTTTTGCTGTCCTCATTGGGTGTTTTAAATAGCTGTTGCTTATTAATATTACATGCTAAAAGGTTTTTTAGGTTTGGTTGCATAAATCTATGTTTGCATGTAGGATGCCATAAATCTAGTTTGACAAATTGAGTTGGAAGATTCTCATGGCACATTTCTACAATAAGTGATTTTGAAAATCTTCTAAATACATGTTGAATATTCTGAGCTCTCCCAAGACTATGTCATGAGATATAATTTTTAAATTTGGTAGAAAATAGAGGCCTAGATTGACAAGCACGTAATGTTTCCCCTCTCAATAAGATTAGCATCCTTATTGGTGATGTGACATTTCCATCAAATGGAATTTCATAAATTCAAGGTGTATCAAAATCTACCCTACCCATTATTTTCACCATCCATTATAATCTTGAAAGAAACAATTGAAAAGATATGTAACAAAAATAACCCTCCACTATAAGGCACCACCTTTGGCATCTTGGATCTATTGCTTGATAAGAGAAATGTGCATGAACATACCAAGAATTATTTTAACAAGATTAGTGATGTTTAATACAAAAAAAATAAGGCATGTAGTTCTAAAAGAACTCAACAATAGTAAATGATAGAGTCTAGTTAATCCAACACAACTTAGAAATAGCAATTGTACCATGGGAACAAACCTTAATTTCTCAATCATAGTGAGTGGGATGTACATTGAGTAGTATTTTTCATTTTCAAATTTTTTAGGAGAAGGTCATTGATGCTAAGCAAGGCACGATTCATTAGTATTTTCTTAGTTCTCTATGGTAGTTTAGGTAGAGTGGTTGTCAAATATGCTTGAACATTTGATGAGATTACCCACCATTGGTTAAGTAATGGAATCATAAAGCTCTTATCATGAAATGTGAATGGAATTTTTTTCTTTTTAAAATATAATTTTTGTTCTATTATGTCAATTTTTTATCCATTAGAGGCAATTCTTGGTATTGGTTGATTTTTTATTATTTGTATTAATACTTTCAAGCTTGAAATTTTATTTTTCTTTGTAACTTTGATACTCAAGTGTCCTTTTTATTTAATTTTTTTTCTCAAAGTTTTCTATACAGCCATGCTTGTTGTAGGCTCTCTTTGATGTCATTTTTCTTCTTCTTTTTATATACATCTTTTTATCTCCTTTTCTTAGAAAATTCTTTAATTTTATTAGGATAACATTAGAGATAGCATTCATAATATAGTAAAATATTTGCATGTAGCTATTTTTAAATCTATGCAAACATTAATTAGTAGTGTAAGAATGGGATCACATCACCTTCAAATGAAAATTAAAATATAAGATAATATGCAATGTAAGGATAAAGTATGTTGATTATGCCTACTACAAGTGATAGATGTTGAGCAACATGTATTATTAGATTATTACATAATACATTATTTTGCAAGAGAATTACAAATTTCAAGTCAAAAGTTGTATGAAATTTTCATACTACCAATGTTGATTCTAGCCTATTATTATTGGGAAAATAAGTCATAAATATAAAAAAAGCTTTCATTTTACTAGAAAATTTTAAAGGAGACATGATGAAATAGAATATTTTCATACAATAATTCTAATAACCATGAAAGTACTAATTAGATTAGAGAAAATGGTATTACATTATCTCCAAGTTGAAATAGGGAGATGGAATAATGAGCAACATGAAGATAGAATATATCAATTATTTTTACTACAAATGGTAGAAGGTGAGCAACTTGAATTATTAGGTTGTTGTAAAACATATTTATTTAGAAGAAAATGATAAATCTTTAGTTAGTCTTTGTATGAGCTTTTCAAGCTACTAGTATCAGTTCTAGGGAATTATATAGTAAATGTGTTTATTAAGTTGCATAAATATTGGACATATCTATTATAATTAGGATTTATTGCTATTGATGTATTTTAAACAAGTTCATTCTTTTAATAGATCCTTCATGTCTATATAGATGTAATAACATATTAGTACTAGTATGAATATTATTTAGAATAATTATTTAAACTATATGAAGCTTTAGCTCTTAGTAGAGACGAACAATGATAGAGAATGCAAGTAGTCAACCCCATATTATTAAGACAAGTGTAGGATAATGAGGATAACGAGAATGATGATTATTTAGTTAATTTTATTATTTAGTGTTTTTATTATTTACTAAGATTATTAATATGATCATATGACTATCAAATTCCATTACTAGTATCCTAGAGATGAAGAGTTCAAAAAATAAACATAAGAAATGTAGAAAGAAGGGGAATTTAGTTCAGGAAAGACACTAGAGATAGAAGTAACAAGAATATTGGAAATCTTCATCATAGTTTTAGAAACGTTTTGGTTAGGAACTTCAATTTTATATAACCAAAGAGTCTTGCTATACCATGTCATTCCAAATATGTAGAAGTTATTTGTAAAGAGTAATAATCACTTGAAATACTTATGAAAATGAAACTAAAAGAAATATATAGTTCAAATATTAGGATAGTTTAAAGGATTATTTAAGCTCCATATTGAAGAAGCTAATTTTAACAACATTACTTGATATCACTTAGAGCTTCTTATTTTTCAAGGATAGAACATAATTCTAATTACTAAAACTAATCCCCTTTTATCTTATATGATAGAACCAAGGAAGAAGGATTGGTTGGGGGTATTGGATCCCAAAAATAATATTGATTATAAGAAAATAAAACATGCAAAGTACATTATAGGCTTAACACTAAGTAAAGAACACTAAAAATAACATAGAAAGAAAACTATTTTCAATTATAGGGATGGCTTCTCAAGTGTATAATATTATAGTCAATATCTTTGAAAAAATAAAAGAGAGGAAAATTAATTATTAGTTAGGAGGATGGCCCCTACCCTAACACCATTTACATCACTTTCAATATCTATACTTGAACTTACAATAGCCAAATGATTTGAGGTAGTAATAGAAAGAAGTGATAACATATTACCATCTAAAATATAAAATTGCTTGTATATAATCTACATCACCATTACTTCGTTATTTAATCTTAACCTTTATTAAGAACCATTAGCTATAGCATAATCCTCAAAATTATTTTTTGATCTTTGAGTTAAACATTTATTTTTTAGTTAAGAATATATTTGCTAATTTATGTTGCTTACTTTAAGTAACATAATTGTTAATTATTACAAAGTAATAGTTATTGCAAAAATGTAACAATTGTTGCAAGTTGTAATTATTATTGGTAGCTAACCTATCATACATAACTCCTATTACAAGCTTCAACTTGGAATATGTAAATCTTTGATTTGTATTATTTTAATTATTACCATCATTCTTATTGAGCATGTAAATCACTATATAAGTGATCGGTGAGAGGATGAGGTACCAAGATATTAAGGAATCAAGAGATCAAGTTGCACTTAGTGACTAAGTGAGAGAGTGAGCAAGGCAACAATAGTTTAAGGCATTACACCATTAAATGTGTTTTCTTCTCTTATAATGGTTGGTTGGAGTTAAGATGTGCTAGAAGCTACAACCATTACTAGGATTTTTGTATGCTTTCCCTAAGATATATTGTTATGTTCTTTGTGCATTTCTTCCAATTTCATAATCGAATCTTTACTTTTTTTGCTTGATGTCATTTTATTACTCTAATTAGTTGATGTATAAACTAACAAATTACAATAAGAGTGAGATTGATTTGATTGCCAAGTCTCTTATATTATTAAGTGCATTAAAATGACAAGTTGTTAAAAATACATTGAGGAAGTATAGAAATTCGATGGAAGTAATTATGATCTTTGGAAGGCTTGAATAGGAGATCTCTTAGTTGAAAAGAACAAAGATGTATGTATCACTAGAATCAAGTCTTCTTATATGTAGAAGGATGAGTGGACTTGTATGGATTGGTTGGCTATTGGTACAATTCGAAGAGATATTACAAATCTTATTCTTATAAATTTGAAAGGTTAAAAGAATACAAAGGGTTTGTAAGATGCTATTAGTAGAATCATCAATCCAGTTCCCATTCAGATGGATGGCATCTTAGACAATAGTTATTTTAATTAAATATGTCTAATAATGAAACTATTACTTCTCATCTTACTACCTTTAATATCCTTGTAAGTAATTTATAATCAATAAATAGTAATATAGAGGAGGAGGATCAATGTATTTCTTTGTTGTAGTCTTTTCCTAAGTTATGAGATAATATTGCTAAAAATATCACTAGTTCTAGTACATCATTAAAATTTAAAGTTATAAGATGATTGATAATAGAAGAACTTTAGAGAAAGAGTTCTATGCCTATATCTATTAAAACATTATTTATTAAAGAACCAAGTAAACAACATTTTTGTAGATACTCTTGTAAGAATAATACTAAATTTAAAAAATTTACAGATAATGCTCATAGAAAAAAATTCAAGGTATTGAAAGTATAGGAAGCATGGCTAATTAAAAAAGGACCATAAATTTCTAAAGAAGAAGGAGAAAGAGGTTGGATCTAGTTCTAGGAAAGATGCTGAGGATGAACTCTTGGACTTATGTGTAGTTACAATTATAGGTAATTATAATTATTATTGATAGTATATTGATTCAAGTGCTTCATATAGGTTTACTGTTAGAAGAGAATGGTTTTTAAAATACCATGAATTTATGTACTTGCATATTTTTCTTGGGAATGATGAAACCTATGTTATTAAGGACTATGCTAAAATAAAGTTGTCTTGTACTAGGAAATTAATTATAATTCCCAAGGTATATCATGTCCCAAATCTTACCAAGCATTTGCTAGTTGTGGCTAATTCTAATGATTTTAACTTGTTTATATTATTTGGAAATAAGAAATCTAGAATTTTTCTAGGAAAGTCCATCATAGTCACATGATATAGATTAGGAAGTGGATGATTATACTAGTTGGATGATGTTATAGTGATCGATACAGCTAAAGCCCATCATGCCTAGAAATAGAACTTTATCATGAATATATGGCATAGGAGACTTGGACATATGGGAGAAAAGTTCATCTAGCTTCTTCAAGAAAGAAGTGTAATTAAAGATGATGCCCAATATCATTTGCCTCTCTGTGAACATTACCTAAATGAAAAACAACATTGTTTGAGCTAAAAACACATTGGATCTTATTCATAGTGATGTGTTTGGTCCTATTTCAATTGCTTCTATCATTAAATCTAAATATTATAACTTCTTCATAGATGATTATTTTAGGAAAGTATGGATTTATTTCTTGGAATTCAAATATAAAGTATCTAATAAATTTATGAAATATAAAGCTCTTATTGAGAAATAATTTAACAAAATAATTGAAGTTATTAGAATAAATAATGGTGGGAAATTTTATTTAGATGAATTTAAAACATTTTATAGAAGTCATGATACTTTTAGGTAGAAGAGAATTTTAGGAACTCTATAGAAAAATTAAGTTGTAGAGTAGAAGAATAGATCACTTCTAGAATAAGCTTGGTGCATGCTCAATGATACTGATGTTGAAAAGAAAATTTGGGTAGAAGTTGTGATGATAGCATACTACTTAATGAACAACAATTTTTCATCATTACTAGATGGTAGAATCTCATAGAAGATATGGTATTTATGAAATCATCTCAATATAATATGGTTGAGAACAATATTTTTGAAAAAGCTTATTACAATTTTGACTAGGAATCAATTGTAGAGTAAGTTGATGATAATGCTAAAAAGAGGAAGATTTATCTAAGGTAGAATATTAGTCATTAAGAAGGTCAAACTAGATAAAATGGTTATATTAGTATTTTTACTCATATGTTTTGCATATTAGTAATGCTCTTGAATCTTATTAAGGATCTTGTAGTTCAAAAGTTAGTAAAGCTTCAAAAAATGCTATGGATGAGGAAATGAAATCACTAATAAAAAAAGACCTAAGAACTTATTAAAATTTCTTGTAGAAGGAAGCCAATTGGTTGTAAATGGATCTTTAGGATAAAAGAAGAAGTGTATGAGGAATAACTGGTAACAAAGAGATACTCTAAAAAAAAAGAGAGTATTGATTATGAAGTCATTTTTGTGCAAGTGGTAAAGCTAACATCTATAAGATTATTATTTTCTTTTGTGATTACGTTAGATCTTGACCTTGATCATATTGATGGAAACATTGATGAAAATTTCTACATGAAATATCTTGAAGGTTATGTGATTAAAAATAGGGAGAACATGGTATGTCACCTGCTAAAATCCTTGTATGGATTGAAATAATCTCCTAGGATGTGGTATAAGAAAATTTATTCTTGCATGCTAGGGGTTTAATTTTGTAATATTTGATAATGATCCTTACATGTATTTAAAGAAATATTCAAAAACATATTTTATCTTAATGAGATGTTAATAGTAAGGGATAATATGTAAGAAGTTTCTAAGTTAAAATATTAGTTATCATCTTAGTTTAAAATGGAAGACCTTGGTGTTGCAAGGTAAATCTTGGGCATGAAAATTAAAAGAGATAGAAAAGGTCAAAAATTATGGCTTGATTAATTTACATATGTTAATAAAATTGATGTAGGGGTTGCACCTTAATAGATCCCAGTAGGATCCAATCTACAACTTTCAAGCAGATATAGCTTAGAAAAAAAAATAACAAAATGAAATAGAGGAAATCATTCCATTATATTAAGAAGATCTCCAAAATACATAGAAAATACATCAAATATGAGGAGCCAAGCTCAACTAACAACTCTTCCCAAGGATCTTAGAGGTCACATTTATTCCCTCTTAATCTTCAATTGCTCATAATGGAGACCAAGCTTAAAAGAAGACACTCATAAGAGATTTTCTTAACCTCTCCCAAGTGCTCTCCCTTGCCTCTTACTCAACTTCCTTGCAAAGTCCTCCTCTTGTAGAAGCTCTCCTCCATAACTCTCACACGATCTCTTTCATGCTCATGGTCAAGGTTATGAATCAACAATTGTGAATTACATCAATATTTATAAGGAACCAGAAGATAAGATACCTAGAAACATTTCCTCAAGTTAACTTTAGATTCTTTAGATGTTTTCCAAATCTTCTCACCTTCTCATTGATTGTTTCTATATTGCTTTGGCTATTTCCTAAATTGGAATGGACATTTTTGGAAGTTTCTCCATCCTTCTAATTTATATATAACTTTGCTGGTGAAACACCCGAAAGAAAATTCATGTTACAACCCATAGCTAAAATTCTTTGTAATTTGATGGAAAAATAAAGGTAGATACAAATGCCTTATTTTTTTCCAAAAAATATTGCATTATGGCTTTATATGAATGAAATTTAAGGTAGTTTTCAATGTAAAAATTAAGATTTGTAGCTTGCATGATGTGGACACCATACATCCAAACTTATGGAGGCTAAGAAAATTCTTGATAAGCTATAAATGCCTTATATTGGAGCTTGTGAAAGCTACAAATTTCATGTATCCTAGCTTATGGATGTTGAAAATGCTTTGTAGGCTACAAAATTTGGTATTTTCACCTCACACATTGAGCGTTGCAATTTCACACACTGGGCAACTTGTAGAGACAATGTATAGGATTTGGGCTTTAAGTCCACACATTGGGCATCCTAGACCCACATGTTGGGAAGCATGTGAAGGCAAAAAATTAACTAAATTTTCTCATATGTTGACAAAAGATGCTTTAAACACACTAGAATTTGCTAGAAATCTATCAGTAATCATGGAAAAATTTACTAGTCACAAATCAGAACCCAATAGTCTATTTAAACAAAAATCTATTTCATTGTGACAACTTTTTGACAAATTTGCATCCAGACCGAACTCGAGACTTTTGGGGAAGTATGAATACCCAAGATTCAACAACCATTTTCTCCTTAGCATTGATCATTCAAAGCAAATTAAACTTGTAGAAAATAAAGTTCGAGAACAGATTGGAGAAGAACAAGTGCAAATTTCATGGTAGAACACACCCTGCTATCTACATTGGGCATCAAGGACATTTTTGTGGTACTAAGTTTTATAACCTATAATATGTATTTTATGAACCTTTATTTTTTAGTGAATTAATATCAAGTTATAGTTTTCTTTGTTTTGTTGCATTCATCATTTATTTCCTTATTCTCACTCATCAAATTTGGTTCTTAAACCACTATTACACACATATTTCATTTTTATTAACACATCAGTAATAGATCTTTAAGTCCTTGGGTGATCAACAAGACTGTCCAGGGTGCTTCGAATTCATTTTTGAAAGGCCTATGAATCTAAGGACTAAACTATTTTGCATTGAAATTTTTGAGGTTCTAACTTTGAATTTTTCAACTGCTATAGTTTTATGTTGTTAGAAAATGAGCCTATGCTCAACTCCTTCACTAAAATCCAATTTCAATTTTTTTGTCAATGCTAGATTTTCTTAGAACCTAGCATGTGACCTATAATCAATTTAACCATTTTCATTTTTGCTATCAAGTGTTGGATTTTCCTAGAACCTAGTGTGTGGCCTACCACCAATTTTGTTTTGTTCAACTTTTATTTTATAGTTGGGTTTTCTCAAAACCTAGTGTGTGGCCTATGTTGGAAGTAGAAAAATCAATTTATGGAAAATCAAAAGATCCAACAAAATAGCCTCAATCTAAAATCCCTAGGGCCTCAAAAAAATGGAATTGAAGGTGCCTTGGATGGTTGAGTAGATCACTCAGGGACTTACGAAATGCTAAATGAGTGATGTAAATTATAAAAATGTAGATCTAGAAACCAAAAGGTAAAATAGATTGCACATGAACTAAAATTTTAAAAAATTATTTAAACAAATAAAGAATAAGTTTAGAAAAGTGTACAAGAGTTGCCCATGAGAGAGCAAAGGGGGGTTCATTGGGGCATGAGTTTAGAGCTAGTTGAAGCCAATGTGATCTATGCCATGATCTAGGTGATAAGCCACTCTAATGCTTTCAAACCTTATTTCCTAAAACTTTAGATATGCAACTTGGATCATTGCTGGGTGGTGAGAAGAGTGTAGAATTTGGTTGTAAAATTACTTCATGCTAGGGGTTTGGGATCCTAGAAATGCAGCATTGAAACCAAAACCCATAAATCTCAGGGGGTAGTAAGGGAGGTAATAGGGCTATAGGGGTTCCAAATTGTGAGGTTCTACGAAGTTACATTTTTGCAAGTGTTGCAAGAGCTCTCTAATGCCAAGATTGCTATGTGCTCAAAAATGTCAAAGTATGGAACCTCAAAAGAGTGTTGGGATTTTGATTTTATAGGTTTTGGGTCATGATTTTTGCTACAAATGGCTACAAATTGTTGCAAATTTTTGCCACGTACAGGTGAGATGGTTGCTGAAATTTGGGGGGTTACTATGTATAGTAAGTGCTAAACCTCTTGGTCATTCTGTTTACTATAAATAGTAATGGTGGTACACCTTCTACGTTGGAGGCAGATCTTCTACATTGGACCTTCAATCTTCCACACTGAAGTGGTTGGTCAACCTTGAAGTCATTGGAGTATTGAAATCTTGCTCATGTTGCTTCCACTTTTGGGGAATGTAGTTTCTACACTAGGGGGTGGGGGAGGCGGAGCCTCCACATTGGAGAAAACTTCCATGCTAAGGAGGGAAGCTTTCCATGCTGTGCATGTAGTCTTCACACTGGGGGGATGAAGTTTACATGCTAAGGGGAAGGCTCC
This sequence comes from Gnetum montanum, assembly GCA_015680685.1. Classification (NCBI taxonomy): domain Eukaryota; kingdom Viridiplantae; phylum Streptophyta; class Gnetopsida; order Gnetales; family Gnetaceae; genus Gnetum; species Gnetum montanum. The sequence goes on from MNCI01015268.1 coordinate 27,085, forward strand.
ACCCCTCCATGTTGGGGGTAGGTGAGATTTATCCTTTGTAGGTGTTTCCAGTGTTGAGAAGTGTATAACCTATGCCCCCCCCCTAATGAAATAAAACCCATAAAATTGCCTTTTTTTGGTGTTCCTAAAATATAGAAACTAGGTGACATTTTTAACTTAGGGGAATGAGGCTTTGACCACTTATGAGGCATTTTTTAGCCCCAAAAGTATGAAACATGTGAGATTACCCACCATGGATTACAATCTTCACAATTACAACAAAGCTTTACCTTTGGTTTCATGGGGTGAAGGCTACATGATGAAAATTGGTCATAACATTCAAATTTTCATGGTGTTTCAATGGCCCTTCTTTTTTGGTCTCTAGAAGATTGACCTGAGAAACACCAACAAAGAATACAAAACACCACTCCCCATGATTGATCTAGTTGTGTCAAACCATGTCAAAGAGTGCTTGTGATGATGGGATAAGGCTATGATGATAAGATGGCAATGAGGTCTAGTATTGTTGCCATGGCTATAGCATGATATTAACATGTTTTGAAGTGTTGGTTTCTTGACACATGCATTTGATGACCCAATCACTTCACTCCAAGGTTACTTTGGCCATTGGGCTTTGAGGCTTTATTGGCCATTTGGCCTCTTGGTAGTTTACTTTCCATTTTTTTTGTGGGGTGAGACCTTCACTAGGCCTCATTACAAAGACATGTTTGACATAGCTTTCCCATTAAGTGAGTTGCATTACATCCAATAGAGTTGGGGGGTTATCCCATCAAACAAGATGTGTTACACTCAATGGAATTAATGGTTTTTCTAGTAAATGAGCTATGTTACATTCAAGTGGACTTGAGGATGAAGCATGATAAAGAGATATCACATGGCTATAGTGCATGAGTGGTAAACATAGGTCAACAGGGTTCTCCAAGGTATGGAAGGTCATAATAAGGCTATAGGGCTAGGCTCAAGGAGTGGTGCTAGATGGAGGGTAATGGTACAAGCTCTCTTGCCAAAGTAGGATAAGCTTACCAAATCTTGCACATTAAGGTCACATGGTGACTTGTTGTTGTAATGAGTTGCATCCTTTGCAATGGCTCTAGGCTTCATCTTGCAAACACAACTTCAAGGGGATAAGAGACCAAGAAAATAGAGAATGTTATAATGTTACAATGCATATAGGCCACATAGAATGTTAAAATAAAGCTATTGAGGTAACCAATGTTGGTAGTTTAAGGTTGTGGTGGGCCATGGTACCAGTTTAAGGCCTTGGTAGGCTGTGGTGCCAGTTTAAGGTCATAACAGACAATGGTGCTAGTTTAAGACCTTGGTAGGCCATGTTATCACTAGTTTTAGGCCTTGGTAGGCCATGTTATCACCAATTTTAGTCCTTGATAGGTTTTGTTACTAGTTTAAGGCTCTAGAAGGCCATTGTTAAGTATGCTTTCTTCTTGATGATCATCAACTACATGTAATATGGATTTAGATAGGAATGATTGACTAGATTGGCCAGCTTATTCCCATCCATATCGGTAATCCTGAATGCTTCAATTTTTTAGGCTCTAGTGATAAGGTAGGGCCCTTCCCAGTTGGTAAGAATTTATCCACATGCTTGCAGATGGCTTTGAGGACCATGTCATCCTTTTTGATCTTATGCTTGGTTAAGTTATGGTGGTGTTGCTACTTCTACCTCTCCAAATAGTGTTTAACGTGAGCAAGTGCTTGCATACATTACTGCTCTATTGAGTTTAGGATCACTATATGCAGCTCCTTATTCTATTAGTCATTGATGAAGTGGGTCAAGTCTACTAAGAGTGATGAAACCTACAATTCAAAAAGTAAAATAGCTTCAAAACATAAACCAGGCTATAAGGGGTTACAACATTTTCCATACGATAGGTTTTTTTGTAGGCCTACAGTGTAGGGAAAAGCTGCTCTTGCCATTTGCACTTGTTGTTGTTGAGCATCTTCTTGAGCAAGTTGATGATGGCCTTGTTGCTTACTTCTGCTTGTCCATTGACTTGGGGGTAATAATATGAGGAAAAATAATTCTTAATACCTAGGTCATGATAGATATCTTTGGTTTTTTGGCTACTAAATTGTGGTCCATTTTTTATAACTATGGTCATGGGTATGCCAAAATGGGCTACAATAAACCATTATAGGACCATTGACATACTGTGTTATCACCTACGATGATATATTGCATCAATATTTTGTGTATAGCATCCTTTTGAGTAGTAGTTAGGTTTTATGAGGATTCACCATGCATAAAGTAAAATTTAATATCATCATACCACTCCTTGGAAAAAGCAGTATGAACTATGACCACAAAGGTATCCTTAGCATTCTACGTGATGGAAATAGCATAATCCATAGTTAAGGTGGGCAACTTACTAAACACATCTAGCATCACACTGAGGGCTAACTTTGCAATTGCATTAGCTATGGAATTCTGATTTTGGGGTATGTGTTGGATATAAACATCTACAAACTATTGTATCAATTACTTTCCTAGGTCGCAGTAAGATTGTAAATGTTTGGCTTTACATGCATAGACCTTGGTTACTTGGTTAACCATGAGTTATGAATCACCTTTGATCATTAAGTGTCTAATTCCTAGGTCACGAGCTACCATCATTCCTTTGATCAAACCCTCATACTCCACTATGTTGTTGGTACATGAAAACTTAAAATGATGGGTGAAGGGTTGGATTTCACCATATGGAAATGTTATGATGATAGCGGCATTGGATCCATGGTTAGTTGAAGCTTTGTCAAAGTGCATAACTACATCGTAATCCTAGGCACTTGGCTAATGATGTTAACGTGCTCATCAAGGAACTCAAGATCTATGGCTACTTGGTCATCAATAGGTGAAACTGTGAGTTTTATGCCTATAGCTTGACCTTTTGTTGAGGATTGAGAAATGTAATGAAGGTTAAAATCTATAGGTATGGCTTTCCATTAGGCTATTTGGCTACTTTCATAGATGTTGGTTATTATGGCTCTGACCATGCTATCTTTGCAAATTACATTGAATTGGCTTTTGAAGAGGTAGTATCTTCACTTTTTCAATGAGAAGACTAGTGCTAGACAATACTTATCGAATTTAGTGTATCGGGTCTCATGGGTAACTGATGCATGGCTAAGGTAGTATAGTGGCATCTCTACTCAATCATCACATTTTTGATAGAGTAGAGAGGCAATGGATGTGTTGGGGATGACAAGGTATATGTAAAATGATTTACCCTCTAAGGTTTTCAAAAGCTTCTTAGCATTAAGTTGTCTAGTCATAGTGAACCCCTTTCTTAAGTAAGTGTTGCATGGGCTGTAACTTATCCATAAGCTTGGAAATGAACCTATGAATAAACTATAATCTACCTGGTAATCCTTGAATCTCGTTAAGGTTGGTAAGAACTGATAATTTGGATATAGCCTTAACCTTATCAAGATCAACACGTATCCCTACTTTAGATACTATGAAGCCAAGTATCTTACTAGTCTTAACACCAAAGACAAATTTCTTAGGATTGAGCATAAGATCATACTTGAGGCATCATTTAAGAACAAGATCTAGGTCATTAGCCATGTTGGACTTAACAACTATGTTGTTTATGTAATTTTTGAGCAAACCTAGCATGTAATCGCTGAAGATATAGGTCATGGCTTATCGATAGGTTGCTCCTTTGTTCTTAAGGCCAAAGGACATCATAGTATAGTAAAAGGTACCCCAAGGGGTCATGAAAATCATGCTAAGCTAATGTTCTAGGTTGATCTTAATCTGGTTATGTTCCAAGAACCCATCCATACAGGACAATAAGGCATGTCTAGTCATAGTATCGATAAGTTAATCAATACTAGGTAAAGGGAAGTTATCCTTGATAGTCACTTTATTTAGGTCTCTGAAATCAATGCAAATAAAGATACTTCCATTTTTCTTAGGGACTATTACTATGTTGGACACCCATTTTGCATAGTTGATAGCCCTAATGAAATCAACATGGTAGAGCTTTGAGACCCCATCACGAATCACCAAGGTCAAATCTAGTCTAATCTTACATACGTTTTGCTTAATTGGTCAAATGCTAGGATCTAGTATAATGTTGTGTTGCATGAGGCATGGGTCTAGGCCTATCATATCTTCATATAACCAAGTAAAGGACTTGATATTTCCCTTTAGGACCTTGCTGATGTCTTGAGCTTGTTGAGGTTCCAGTGAGGAACTTAGTTTGAGGGTTTTCTTCTTACCACTATGTGTTGTGATAGGAACCTCAATTGGAGAGCCTTATGTTATGTCATCCACCTTTAATTCAAAGGTTTTGACTAGGCTTTCAAGCCATTCTAGAGGTTTCTCTATTAAGGCTATGTTGTTGATAAGACTCTTAGGCTCAAGATCTAGGCAATCAATGTCGATACACTATTCTACATCACCATGAGGCCCACTTAGGCTCAAGGGTAGATTGATTTGCTCCCAAGTAGTCATACATTGGTCCTGCATGTCAACCAAAAGCATATTAAGTAGCACATGGGTAAAAGTGACTAAACAATGCTAAAATGCCATATAATTATGTAAATGCATGCTATTCTAATGTAAACAAGTCATACAAGGTTGTAAATAGAGTAAAATTAAGTAAAAAATGTGCAATAAGGGAAAAACAAAAGTCAAACAAAGGGAAGTATGAGAAATAAGGCTACAAATGGTTAACAAGGATCATATTTTTGCTAGATTAAGGCCTTAATGGGCCATGATGTTGATTTAAGGCCATAGTGGACCATGATGCTAGTTTAATGCCTTAGTGAACCATGGTCACATGGTGCCATATAGTGGCTGGGGAAGGCCAAAGACACTATTTGATACCAATCCAAGGTGAAATAGAGGTAAATAAGGGTATAATAAGGCAAATAAAGAAAATATAAGGCTATGTAAAGGCCATAAGAAGGTATACAAGATCAAAAATGTAACACAAGGCCAAAAATAAGTCAAAATATCATGTTATAAGGCCAAATAAAAAAAAGGGCAACAGATGGTGGAATGTGGCTAACATAGCTCCAAAAGGGTTATATTTTTCCAATTTTAGCCCTTAGTAGGCCATGGTTTGGGGCTATAAGGCTATTAGGAAATTTTGGACATCAATCAAGATTTTTTCTAGGCTATTTAGAATTAGAAATCAAGAGTTTTGAGGCTTCCATGCTGGGCCCCCCCTATTTCCATGCTGACAAACATGAAGGAGTGATTCCTAGCATGGAAATCAAGAAGAGTATGTTTCAAGGAATCTAGAGGTCAAAAATTAATGTTTTAGGGCCTTCCCAAGGTAGCATAGGGCTAGATATATCAAAATTGGGTACTTTAGAGGTTGGTAAAGGCCAAAAAGTAGGCTTAGTAGCTTAACCCCTGGCCCCCTATTTCCATGCTGGCTAGCATGGAAGGGAGGGCCTCAACATGGAAGACTAAAATCCAAGTAAAAATAGGATAAAAAAGGGTCAAATTGGTAGCCAAAAATCTAGATCTAGGAGTTGTGCATCCCCTTACTTTGTTTTGAGGCCATTTGAGTTAATTTCAAGTGCCAAAACAAGTTGGAATTGCTTGCCCCTTCTTCCACACTAAGCATAGCATCCCCAACTTGGAAGAACAGGGGGATAATTTTTCCATGATTTTGGGATGCTTTGGAGTACATCAACTAGGTTTCTAGACCTCTAGGATTGTAGATCGTGATTTTCCAAGTTCCTCACTACTTTTGATCATGTTTAGAGGTCATTTGAGGGCACCTAAGTTTTCACCCCCATGTTTCCATGTTGAGGGAGTTGCTCCAATGCGGAAGATTGGGGGGAATGAATTTTGGAGTTTAAAATGAAGTCAAACAAGCATAATCTCAAGCCTATGAGGTCCTAGGCTTCTCTAGTGTAGAGGTTTGGTCTTTGAGAGTATCATCTTTTCATCAAAAGTGGAAAAGCATCTTCACCCCCCTATTTCCACACTACCTGGCATGGAAGCAACCTTCTCTAGCATGGATGGAACAAGAATGCTAGATCTAGGCCAATTTGGATCACGATCAACTATGCATGTCACCTGCCAAAGTTACCAAGGTCAAGGGCTAGGGTTTTAGGTCAAAATTTGGTAGTTTTGGATGTTCCCAAGTGGTTTTTACGCTTTTCCTCCTTTTTTCCACTCTGAGGGTGGAGTGCCCAATGTGGATATAATTGGAGGAGATCAAAGGGAATGACCTTTTGACCATTTGGAATACGTTTTGCAGGGTTTAAGGGCTCTAGAAGGTGTAAATATGGTCCTAGGATGCATGCAAGATTATAGGATGTCTATTTGAGTTGTCTAAGGGCCATTTTTGAGTTCCCCCAAAGTTCCCCCTTACTTCCATACTAGCTAGTGTGGAAGAGGTGGCTTCTAGCATGGATGAACTAAGGGACTCTAATTTTTACTAGTTTTTAACACTTGTAGCCATGCATGTGGGTCTCTAGGGTTTCTAGTATTAACTGTTAACACCTAGGGTCAAAACTTGGTTGTTTCAATGGCTGTTAAGTGGTTTTTGATATCCCCCTTTCTTCCATGCTAAGGTTCCTATGCTCCATGTGGAAGATCAAGGGAGTGAGCTTTTTACTTATCCATGATCAATTTTAGGGAGTTTGAGGGTCCTAGGATGTGTAGATAGGATCCTAGGATGCACACAAGGCTTCTTGGTGTTCGTTTGAGGTATCTAAAGGTCATTTTTGAGTTTCCATAAATTTTTCCCCTAAATCCATGCTAGCCAATGTGGAAGAGGTGGCTCCCAACATGGAAGAATCAAGGGACTCTACTTTTTGCTATTTTCTGGCAATTTTAGCTATGCATGCATGTCCACAAGGTTGCCGATGTTGATTGTCAATGCCTAAAGTCGAAATTTGGTTATTTTGAGGGTTGTGAGAAGGGTTTTAGGCTTCCCCCTTCCATCCATGTTGAGGCTAGGATGATCAACATGGATGGGATGGTTCTTAGCATGGAGAATCTAAGGGAGGAAAGTTTGTATTACTTCAATTGACTTTCAGAAGTCACTAGACTTCTAGAAGGATTGACTTGATTTTGAAAGTTAGTTTTCATGCAAACTTCAATAATTTTGACTTTCTCCCATCCATCCATGTTGGGGCTAAGATGCTAAGCATGGATGAGGTCCTCCGTAGCATGGAAGATCCTTAGGAAATTGATTTTTGACAATGGTGGCTTTTGAAAAGGTTGTCAAGGTTTTGGTGTAGGTACAAGGCAATTTGACATTGTTTTCTTGCATCTTGAAGTTCCTACTAACCTTCCTAGCTACATCCACCTTGTTTCCATGCTAGGAAGCATGGAAGAGGTCTTCCCCAACATGGAGGAATCAAGAATGTTAGATCTAGGCCAGTTTGACAACCAATTGACCATGCATATTAGCCTTCAAGGTTGCTAGCGTTGACGATTGATACTTGGTATCAAGATTCAGTTATTTTAAGGCTCCTAGGTACCTCATGATATCAACCCCCCTTCTTCCACACTGGGCATGATGGTCCTAGCATGGATAAGAGGGGATGATAGTTTTGTACCATTTTTGATTACTTCTGAAGCATTCAAAAGCTCCAAAGAGTTTCAACAAGGTGTAGGGGTCACAAGAGTAGGTTATTTGGTTGTTTTAGGTCATGGATGAGGTATTCTTAGATATCCCTAGGTTTTCATGCTAACTTCATGTTAGGAAATGTGGAGGAGGGGGAATTCACTAGCATGGAATAGGCTATGGGTATAAAATCAACTCTTCCAAAGTTTAATCTAGGCTACTGGAGGCTATGAGGAAGTGTTATTCTTTAAAAAATGGCTACTAGGTAGTTAATTTAGGTAGTTTTGATCATCTCCCCATCCATCCATATTGGCGTTGGGATCCTTAGCATGGATGAGGCCTTCCATAGCATTGAACTACCAAATCCCAAGGTTTTGAGTACTTTCAACTAGATTTGGTGAGGTTCTGGGGTTGCTAGGGGTGCTTGGAGGGGTTTTAGGTTATTTGGGCCCACTCTAGGGATCAAACTTTGGCTAGATGAGTGTTGGGTGGGGTTGGGGGGGGGGGGGGGGGGGCAAGAAGTTAAGAATGAGTGCTATCATCCTTCTTCCACACTAAGTAGTGTTGCCCTAGCATGGAAACCCAAGATGTCTAGTTTTGTTAGTATCTAACCCTCTTTTGAAGCCTTCGGTTGCAAAAGGTAGGTTATAACTACTAAATGGTAAGAATGTAAGGTTCTAATGGTTTTAGGAATTGGGAGGCATGTATCCAAGCTGGGCATGGTATCCTCAGTGTGGATGCATAGGGGTTAACATTTGAACATTATTCTAAGTTCCCAAGGGAATAAAACCTAGCATTGATGAAATTTGTAGGCCAAGAGTGGAGGCATATGGTGCGGCCCTCTACCCAAAAATTTTAAAATTTTAAAATTTGAAATTTGAACTTAACCCCCACTAATCCTAGCATGGAGAAGACTTTCCTCCCCTTGCACTTTAGTGCACTTGGAGTTACGATGCATTGGATTAGCAACAAGGGTTCAAAGATGGGCATTTAGGTATAGATGGAGTTTTTATTGTCAAATTTTACAAGTTTCAACCACGATCTTATTCTGCACAAACAAAACATTGGTGGAGAGCATTAGAAGAGATTTTTGTAGTAAACATTTTCAATCTTTAGCATGAAAATGCTAGATCCTCCTTGCAACTAGCATTGTACCTCCTTCCTAGTTAGATTTCAACAATTCTCAACATTGATTCAACTATGGAATCCATGTAGTGTGGAGGGGAGAGCACAAATCCAAGAATCCAAAAGGATGATGAGAATGACAGAAATATGTCTAGGCTACCTAGAACTATCTCCATCCAAGATTAATTTGTGGCTACCAAAAGGTAGGCATTTGTAGCCATTTTTTCTTACTTTTCTTGCCATGGTATGGACATTTTCTTTAGATCTACATGGATAGAGGGGGTAAAAAGAAATTCCAAAAAAATCCCACCTTATGTTTTAGCTGGTTCTACATATATTTAGGGTTGTTTCATTGTTTTAGCCTTGGTATATTTTATGTTTTTTGAAAATAAGCTTGCTATTTTCATGCTTTTTTAAAAAATTTAGGGATAGGGCCATTTTTCTCAAATATAAGCCTTAAAGTTTGTCAAAATTTAATTCTAACAAAATCCTAACCCATTATTTTGGTGTATTTTTAAATGGGTATGAGTTTTTTTGGCTATTTTTCATGGCTATATTAAGTTCGATTTTATGAATTTTGAGCTTTTTGGTGTTTTTTGTATGAAAAAAGAAAGTAATGTTGTATATTTTTTATTAAGAAAAAGGCTGCATATTTTTAAAATCTGATGTTATAAATTTTTAGTTCCACATTTAAGCTTTACAATGGTAGTTTACCCCTTTGGAGATGGATGTTATTGACATATTTAGATATTTCTCTTGTTAACTTCTATGTCCTTGGGGATGTCTTGAAATGTTTGTAATGCTCTAAATTTAGTTTTGAAGGTTATAAGAAAACTTTAATATTTTTGGTAATGTTCATGCTATTAGCTATTCCCTAGAATCTAAATTTGATTATGTGTTAATTTTACGTGCTATCGAGGCTATAATGTTTTGGCTATGCTGTATAAGGCTATAAAAGGTTGTAATAATGTTGGCATGAATTTCTTAGGAAAACTTAAATAAACACCTTAGAGCTTTTATAGGGGCTAGTTTCATCCTCGACTAGGATGTTTTTACAAACTTGTTAAGAAATTTCGATCGGACATGGTATTTTTTCTTTTCCATATAGGATCTTCTTAAAGCCCATACTCATCATTGTTGAGTTAGTGGGCATTTTATGCTACATTGGCCACCTTAAGGTGAATACCCTTTACCTAACATGACCTTAGACAAGATCTCACTATGGTTCTAGCTAGGGGCAAGGGAATTCCTTGGCTACATCCTTCAAAATTTTAGTGTGATGTTATGCTCACACTTGTTTATGGATGTGGTTGGGGTCATAGTGAAGACACTAATGTCTAGGGCATCTAGTCTAATCACCAGGTTCATCACTGATCATCTACCACCTAAGACAATAGCGAAAGCAATAGATATGATCAACTGACACTACCTCACAGAGATATAGACTATGCTAGAGTATAGTTAATATACTATTGATAATACTTTAATGGTGGCACATACGGTTCACACATTGTCTTAAAACTTGCCTAGTGCCATGTATCATCTATAGGGATAAGCATGGTTATTATAGTGTTTTTATGTTTTTGACTTTATTAGCTAAACTACCTTTCTTAACTTGGTCAGTTTTATGAACTTACAGATATAGGATCAATGATCAAGGCTTGATCACTCATGATCAAACCTTGGTGGTGGCTCAAACTACCTTAGATGTATTTACCAAGGGCCCCTAGATCAAAATTGTTATGTATGAATAGCTAAGAGGGGACTTTGATGAATACACTAAGAAATTTGACCTTATTTATAAGAAGTGTATGGCCAATAGGATGATACATAGTTTGTGGGTGGGCTTCAAGAGCACCTTGGATTAGACCCTTGTAGCAAGGACATCTACTAAAACCACATTGAATAAGAAGAAGAAATATAAACATAACAACTATAATGCCTAATGTTTTTAGGTTACTAAAGTTTTAAGTGTTCTATTATTTTAACTAGTTATTAAACATACCTATGTTGATACTAAATGTTTGGTTGTTGCCTTGTAGGACCTTCCACCATTGCTGATGTTACCTTATCAGTTTTAGGACATCATGAGGATACCCTCATCTTGAAGTTTGGTGAGGTGATACTAGCACAAAAGTGGTTGAGGGGACAAGTTCCTAGATACATTCAAGTAAAAATTAAGCATGTAGGTTTGCTTGATCTATTTATGAAACCTTACCCTTCTATCCCCATCATAGAGCTGCTACATGTCACTAACGTCTTTAACAAAGAAGTTGATCATTTCAACACTACCTTTTGAGGCATGCCAATTATCATAGTCATAGATGAGGGTACCTTTTGCAACTTGTTCAATGTCACTATTGATGGGGAAAATTTTGTCACCAGAATAGTAAAGGAAGTGGGCCATAGTAAGGAATTTTTGGAGTGGCTTAGTGTTAGCATGGGCCAGTTCAAGATTTCCGTGGATAGCTTCATGAATGTTAAGGAAAATGCATCATATCCTTTGTTCAAGTCCCATGCATTTCCTAAACTATTATCACAAAAGAAGGTAATCGACATTGTGCAAGGGTGAACTTTCAAGAGGATCCTAATGGATAATATTAGATTCAACTGGGTAGCTACTTTAGCTGTTGGGCTTCAGGATGAGATTGTCAAAACCCATGATGACACCTCTATGATAATCCATATGTATTTTGCATTCTTTGTAGGTTATTTGAAGAGATTTGTAGAGTTCCTGGTGGTGTGGAGGAATGGGTGATGGATTGTCCAAGACCCAAACTAGCTTTCTAGGCCTTGGATAAAGCACATTTAGAAAACCATTTAGGCCCAAAACCTACTAGATGAGATTGATGATTCACTATCTATTACCACTAAGAATATTTGTGTAGGTAATGTAAATCCCTTAATAGCACTTGGGGGGAGAAGACCCTCATGATTGCAATGAGTATCTTGGAAGCTAAGTGGTAATGTAGAGAAGCTGAAGGGGAAGCTATGGCCAAGCTCACAAGGCCCATAGAGGAAGCACCTCCAGTGTTAGAGAAACCCACCCAAAAGAAGCTTAAGTTTAAGATTAAGGCATGACATCAGGTGATCATAGGTATGCTTTATCTATGTTTTGTCTATTCTATGTTTTAAGATTTTATGACTACATTATGGTCTTGTGTGCTAATCAATTTTTTATTTGTTATGGTTATAGACAAGCATTGGGACATGATAGCCCAACCTACTACGGAGGAGGAAGCATAGAGAGATGCAATCACTGTAGTAGAGGAGGAACAAAGACATGCAGAGGAGGTACTTTTATAGGAACATGAGGCTGAAGGGTTCACAAAAGTAGATATAAATAATCTAGATGCCTTATTTAGTGAGGTAGTACTAGGTACATCCCCCATCATCATCCTAGAGGAAGAAGAGGAGGAGTGAGGTATGCACATGTATTAATGCTTCTTATTATATCCTATTATTTTATGTTTGGTTTTTTTCCTAACCATTCGATGATTTTTATGCTTATAATAGTTCCTAAGCCAACAATGTAGACCCTTGTTCCTACGTTTTGTGGGAAACCATGGGTAGAGGTCTTGGACAAGGTGGAGTTCATGTGCAGGATGGCTAAGGACATCATCGACTAGTTGCAATAAGTTGCACTTGAGATAGGTAAGAACTTTGTTTTCTATGATTTAGTCATTTTTTATGTCAGAGGTTGTGTTTAAGTTATGGCAATCCTAGGTTGTAAACTATGTTTATGATTGCATTTTATGGTTATGTAGTGTCTTTTGTGGAGTGGAATCCTAGCTAAGACATGGAGATTAACTCCTTATTAAAGATTTCCTCTAATGTCTATAGTGTTCCATTGAAGTTGTATGAGGCTGCTACTGATTTAGCAATGTCATGTGCAAAAGCTTGATGTGAGCTGGGGAGGTCCAGTGAATTCCTATGGGAGTAGGTTGTGGCCTTAAGGGAGAAAAATCAATGACAAGAGGAGGTGATCAAAGAACTCTAGGATCACAAGGCATTTGTGGAAGCCTAAGTAGCTAACTCAGGTGAATTATGTACCAAAGAGATCACATGGATTTGCTACTAGCATATCATACAGGACAAGGTAACACTCTCATGGGAGATGGTGAAGTAATGGATGCAAATCGACCTCACCTCCTAAACTTTTAAGGATTGGAAAGCTTACTACACTTGGGCTCTAGAATGGGGTAGGACACAAAAGGAGCACAAGTGAGAGTATAAGGTTGATCATGAGGCCTACCTAAAGTGGCTCAAGGAGGAGTTAATTAAAATATGTAAGAGAGAGTTGTTCATTCAGGGGATCTAGGTAGAAGGTGCCTATCAACTCTTTGAGAGTGCTCTCATGGTGGAGAAATTCCATAATCCTTAGATTACGACTATTACATGTGAGACATATGCAGGTAGTATTACCCAAGAGTCACCTACTTGGACCTTAGGAGATAGGATTGCAATCCTCTCTAGCATTGATCTTGGGGATATTGACTAGGTCAATATGATGGAGGATAAGATTCTCCATAGGATGGCCTTCCACATCTACCCCTGGAAGTTATGAAGTTAGAGTCCCCACAGGTTTGATGTATTCCATGTTTTAGTTTTATTTTATGTTATGGTTTTATTTAAGTTATAATTTTTTGGTTGTTGGTTATTAATTGGTTATGTGTTGCATTTTAGGCATGAGGAGATATTGGCAACCCCAACGATGAGGGTGGGAATAACCCATTACTTCCTCCTTCAAATGCCCATTAGCATCCTTAATTTTTCTATTTTAGTTTTTTGGCTAGATGTGATTTTTCTTTTATGTTGATGTTTTATGGATGACTATTATTATTTATTATTATTTTTGACATTTTGCTACATAGTGTGGCCATGGCTATGTATGTTAAAAGCTTTTTAAGTTTAAAATATTTGTTTCAGTCTTGGCTATATATATATATTATTCTAGTGTTGTAAATGTTCTAAATGGCTATATTGATGATTTTGGTTATCAAGTTAAATGGCTAAGTGATGCATTTACAGGCTAAATGTGAATAGAATAAAAGAGATATTTGTTGGTTTTAGGCCATGGAAAGCACAGGTTGTGATGTTTTGCTAGTTTAAGGCCATGGCAGGCCATGTTATGTGATTTTTTTTTGCTAGTTTAAAGCCATGGTAGGCCATGTTATGTTGTCATTTTAAGGCCATGGTGGACCCCTTGATGTTGCGAGGAAACTCATATAATTTTTGTGATGTTTTCTATTTTAAATTTTTTAGGTTTTTTTAGTTTATATCATGCTAAACAAGGAAAATAATGAAAGACATAAAGTTGTAATAAATAGAACTACTACTAAAATGAATTTCTAGGCTATATTCATATAAAGGAAAAAAGACAATAACTAGTCAACAAAGAGAAAACTTAGGCTACATGGTTATGGTACAAGTGGTTATAAAGGTGATAAGGGTATATCATGGAAGGAGTAGTGTTGCACATTAGTTGTGCAAATGTTTCCTAATCTTTGAAAGATTAGGAAACATATAAGGCCTATTCTACACAAGCTTGCACTCACCATCCCCTTCATTGATGATGTTGAAGGTGATCTCATCCCATGGGACATCGCATTGCTCATCATTGTTTTTCTTGGATTGCTCCTATTTTTTGGGTTAATGGACCTCATGGCTAGGAGTTTTCTCCTGAAGCTCCATTCAAACCCCTACTCTATGTTCGCATTATTGACAGCCAATGGAACCATGCTATCACCATGGATGATCATTTCATTTCCCTCATAAGGTAAATTTCTTGGTGGATAGGTGAAGACATAGCTCATAATTGATCCAACCAAGGTCTTCCCAAGATAAGGTTAAACCCTGACATCTCCTCCACCCCCATGAAATTCGCAACTATGGAGAATTTCTCACTTGTCACAAAGTTCAAGGAGATAAATGCCTTGATAGCAACCCTTGATCCATTGAAGGACTTGAGAGCTACAGTTGTTGTAGGTTGTATCTACTTTGTTAAGCCTAAGTATTCAATAATGATACATGGGATGATGCTTGTTGCAGCTCCATCATCAACATGCACTTGATGCATCTTAAATTGCCCCACCCAAATCATGATGAAAAGAGAGTCCTAGTTACTTTGTCATTTTGAAGATTGGCCTTAATTTCACTATCATGAAACACCAATTACGTTGACTTTCCTTTCCTTAGTAAGGAAGGAACAATTATTGCATGGATAGATTTCTCATTAGCTAGGATATCCTCACTAATGGGGATGGAAGTCAACATCTTAACTAGCATCTCATGATGTGTGGTGGAAGTCATGATCAGATCATATAAGCTCAGAGTGGTGTTCTTTTTCTTTAGTGACTATCTAACTTGATCTATGATACTAAGGAAGTTCTTATCATTGGCCATGGGCTTGTCATCCTTGGTTGTGCTTCACTTCCTTCATGTGATCCAAAATGTAAAATTTATCCTTAGGTTGTTGGGGCCTTTCATTTTTTCCTAGTTTTGGGTTTTGGGATCCTTCTATGATTAGTTGGTTGAGGCATGTTGTGTAGAGGAGGCCATGGGTATAGACAATATGAAAGTGGGATTTGATGGTTCCACTTCCTTTTGTGTCTTCATCTACTTATCACCCTTGTTACCAGGCTTTTGCTTATGCTTCTTCCTCTCCTTGGTTGAAGTCTTTTGGTTATCAGTAATTGGTTATGAGGAAGAGGTAGTAACATTGGCCATCATAAGAGGTTGTCATGTGGTCATGTTGGTTGGTTGGGTTGTGGCTAGTTGGATTATGTTCAGCTAGGGCATCTTGATGATCAAAGGTTCCCTTAAAGGCATCCATGATAGTACTCTCATGAAAAAAGAGGGTCTTGAGTTGGTGGAAGTTGAAAAGGTTCTTTCATTATGAGGGAGTACCTGGATCATGAATGATTCCCTTATTAGTCTTCAATTGTCATCAATGTTGAATGCTAAAATAATATAAGGGCTACTATTAGCATTGAAGGATCCTTTTACACTTGCATTGAACGATTATGTGGTCAAACTAGGCTAGAAGCATCTAAGACCAGTTCTCCCCTATTTATCATCTTCTACAAGTCATCATTCAGCACAAGGGAGAAGTCTATGTCATGACTAGGTAGTTGGTGATAGTGGCAAAAGTGGTATAGTTTAAAGTACCTAGGTAATTACGGGTCATCCTTTGTTACACAAGTGGGGTCTTTTGCTATTTCGCATAGTGTCTCAGGCTTCTTTTGAGAGGCTTCGTTCATCTATTTATATTATACATTCCAACTCTTCAACATTTGATCTAATAATTCAAATGGATTCAAAGGTAAGGCAGTGTAGTTACTTCGGTCCTTTCACTCAAAGTTTAGCCTAGTTGCAGTTGATGCAATGGCTCAAGATGTTGATGGTTGCTTATCATGGTTATTAGTCAGGGTCCTAGGTAGGTTAGTTCTTGGGCATTGTTTAGTGGTCTTAGCTTCTTTGGTCATAATTTCTATGACCACATTTGTATGCTTACCTTTCTCCTTGTTCCTTCATGTATGTTGATTTTTGTATGCTATGTAGGCCATGTCATGACTGGCCTCCACTGCATCCTCTATATTATTTGTTTGGAAGAATGCTTGACTAAGGGAACATGGGTCAAGGTAATAGAGCTTTGACTTGATAAAGTTGTTAGCTAACCTCTTGAATATAGCCAAAAGATGTGTTTTAGATATAGGTTCTAGTATCTCATTAAGAAGATTTTTGCATTGTTGGATGAACTTCTACATTGGTTTAAGGTATCCCTGCTTGACCTTCATGAGTTGGTCAAGCAGTATTAGGCTTCAAGTTGTACTTGAAGTGGTTAATGAATTCCACTATCAAGTCCTCAAGAGAAGATATGGATCCTCTTGGTAAGGTGCAGTACCAGTAAAGTGCTTTCCCAATCAAGGACATAGGGAAAATCCTCATGATAGTGTGTAGTCAAGGTTGCAATAGTAAGCACTTAGAGTAGAAGGTAATGAGGTGAGCATTAGGATCACCTTCTTTGTTATACTAGCTAAATTGAGGGATAGGGACACCAAGAGGAAGTATCAAGGGTGGGATCATAAGATTGATGGGATCATCCTAGTAGAAGTTCATGATCTTGACACTTGGTGAAGTAGAGGCTTTGAGCCTCTTCAACTCTTTTGTTAGGTCCTGGATCATCTAGAAGACTTGATATAGGCTTTGTGATGTCCTTGTTGGCTATGGGATTTGGACAAAGGGTTGAGGCATACATTGTGAGGCTTGTGGCCTCACTATTGGTTGCAAGATAGAAGGGAGTGATTGCATCATGGTTGTAGTCTATGAGCCAAACAAGGAAAAATATGTTTGTGCTAGCACCTAAGGCACAAATAGGATAAAGAGGGTATGTGACTCCTAAGTTTCTTGGGGTCCCATGGTGGATCCCACATGGTTGGTTAGTGGATTTGTGGTGGTGACAACCACTACTGATGGCTGCACATATCAAGGCTATGTGGAGAAAGGCATTGATATGTTATAGGTTGTTGGTTGTGGCATCAATTAAGTTTGATGCATGGCTATGACTGACATGGGATCAGTTGTAGCAGGCTAGGAGGGAGTAGAAGATAATGGTATCATGCCCATGGAGAAAAAAAAGGCATTAAGGGAAGGCTCAATGGCCTTGGCGATTTCTTGTTGGAACAACCCTTCTAGGATGTTTTCAGGCTTAGACTCTACCCTAAACTCATTCTGCTCTTCTTATTGTTCCTTTAAGTTATGCTTGTCATCCTCCTCCTCCATCTTAATCATTTAAGCTAGGATGCTAGCATCGATATCATTGAGGGGTATTTTGTCATATGTGGAAGGAATATACTCTTTCTCATTCTAATGTATGAGCTCAAACTCCCTTTTGGCTTTTGCTTCCACATGTGGAATTAGCATATCAGCCTACATTTTAGCACAAATGTAGTTATAATGATCTTCATTTATGGTCACAAAGGCAATAATTTTCCCCCTACCCTTTAAAGTCTACCTACACTTGATGATAGTAGGATCTTTGGGATCATAGACCCTCATGGCTTGTTGGCTAAACCCTTCATTAGTGAGGGTGAAATGAAATTTGGTCGATTGTAAGAAAGACATGGTTATTGTATTAGAAATGGCTTGATACTACTTATAAAAGGTGAATATAGGATCAAATTCTAGAAAGTGGAATTTGCAAATGGTTAAAAGAATTAAAAAAGGATAAAAAAGGTACTTACTATAAATAGTTAGTGAGGGGAAAAGGGGGGGGGGGGGGGGTGGTTT